>WNMK01000048.1:391565-539995 GCA_009819775.1 Phoenicopterus ruber ruber | reverse complement strand
AGGTATCTCCTCTCTGGGGAGTAGCCCGGAGACTGGAGTGGGGTTCGTCTCTCCCTCATCCACCCCACAGAACCAAAGCAGCTGAGATTCCTCTTGTCTCGGCTCAGTGTGCACAAAATAGGTGTCTGCAGGCCAGCCCCTTCCCTGAGCTCCCACTGGGACCCACGGGGATGGAGGGTGGCAGTCAGCAGCTCACACACAAACACCTGGTGGCATCTGAGGTGCCAGGGGTGGTCCAAGACCTGTGGATGTGTGTGCAAGCTCTGATGGAGCATACATGGGCCACCCACACCTGCCTGAGCATCAGCTGGAGGGCTGTGGGGAGGGTCCCTTGGTCACCTCAGATTACCCCCAATGTTTAGGGCATCTGGAGGGCTGTTAGACCCACATTTCCATGGTGGCTGCTGGGCTTCCTGCAGAAGGAGGGTCAGATCTCCCTCCAGGCACCAGCCTCTGCACTCAGTAGAGCTCAGCTCGCTACAAAACTCATCCCTGCTCTGCAGGCACCTCCATTATTTCAAGACTCTCTTTTTAATGGTATAAAAAGGCCTCTAGTGCCATACCAGGTGCTTGGCGTGCCCCGCGCAGCTGCATGTGGCTGGCAAATATAGCAGAGGACCTTCAGGAAAGCCATGTCCCACCGGAGTGGGTGCTGGGCAGACACCTCAGGGCTTCCCAAAGGGCTCTGGTGCCTGTGTGCCAGCATCTGAATGGCAGCATCACGGCAAGGAGGCAAGATCCATCCTGTCTATGCCCAGGGGTGCTGCAGGATTGGGATGTGCATCACACCAGGATCTCCACTCGTGTTCCTACGCTCTCAACCCCCGACAGTTCTCCTCTCACTTGTCCTCTGCCCACGTACTCAAAGAAAAAACATGCCACTGATATCCACAGTGTGGCTGGATCGCAGGCTTACCTCACGCAGGGACTTTCTCAGGGGTACCTTGTGCTCCTGGAGATGGGCACAAGGTGCTGCAGAGTCATCTCAGGCAGAAAACTCCTCTCTTGAAAGGCTGGCATGGCCCTGGCCTGTTTGTCTCCGGACTGCAGGATTTATTGTCTTTGGGAGCATCTCATTTCATCATTACATGGCCCCCTGCCATCCCTTCCAGCATGTCTTTGCTCCGAAGCAAAGCCTTTGCATATGTGGGTGCTCGGTTCCAGTTTTCTCCATGAGAAGTCTCGTCTGAGCATCTGCAACCCAAATGCGCACCCATGTCCTCAGCCTGGGACACAGGCAGGAGGATCTGGAGCCCCTTATTCTGTCACAGAGCTTCTGAGGGAACCACTGCTGTGACGTGGGGGGACAGCTTGCACAACTTTCGTTGCTGTGATGGATAGCTACAGCTCTTTAGGAGGCGCTGGGGGAGGGGGGAAGAATGAGGCTGGGGAATGCCCTCTGTATGATGGGGCAGATAGAATGTATGCTGGGAAGATGACCGGTTGTATGAGCGTTTGCGGGTGAGGAACAGAGGAGACAGCAGGGAAGGTGACATCGAGGTGGAAGTTCGAACCACTCAGTCAGGGTGAAGAAGTGGACAGTCTTCTGTAGGCAACCCGAGGAAGTCTCCAGATCAGTGAACCTCGCGCTCACTGGGCGGGCAAAGCGCTTGGGTGCAAACAGTCCCATTGGGTCCTGGAGAGTCTCAGGGTCAACTTCTTATCACAGCTGCCAGGTGGGCCGAGAGAGCGTCAGGGCTGGTCAGGGATGTTAAAGTGTCAGCCTTGGCTGCAGTGACCGTGCAATTGTTGGGTCCCAGTTCCCAAGGGAAGTAAGGCAGAAGAGTAGCAGAACTCGGGTTTGGGATCTCGGAGAAGCAGACATTGGCCTGCTCAGGGCTCTTGTTGTAGGAGATCCCATGGAGAGGAAGCTCTGAAAGGTAAAAAATCTACGAAAGCTGAGAACCCTTTAAGGACATCTTCCTGCAAGCACAGGAAGGGTCTGTCGTGATACTCAGGAAAACAACCCTTCCTCTCAGGGAACCGGCTGGGCTAACCAGGAACCTCATGGCTCGGCTCCAGTGCCAAAAGGCAGCAGGCAGGAGGTGGAAGCAGGGACGGGCTACAAAGGAGGAGTTTAGAAATGTTGTCTGGAGAAATAGGGATTGTCTTAGGACAGTCAAAGCTCCCCAAAAGTTCAAGCTTGCAAGGGATGTCAAAGGGGAACAAGATGAGCTACTACCGCTTCCTTATCAATTAAAAAAACAAAGAAGGGTGAAGTAGGCCACTGCTGAATTTAGAATAGAATAGAATAGAATAGAATAGAATAGAATAGAATAGAATATTATATTTCAGTTGGAAGGGACCTACAACAACCATCTAGTCCAACTGCCTGACCACTTCAGGGCCAACCAGAAGTTAAAGCACATTGTTAAGGGCATTGTCCAAATGCCTCTAAACACTGACAGGCACGGGGCATCGACCACCTCTCCAGGAAGCCTGTTCCAGTGTTTGACCACATGCTTGGTAAAGAAATGCTTCCTAATGTCCAGTTGTCCTGCTTGCGGCTGGGATAGGGTTAATTTTCGCCAGAAGCTGGCCGGGGTCTATTCTATACCATGTGACCGTCACACTCACTGTATAGAGGGGGATGACCGGAGGGGGTGTCGCTGCTCGGGAGCAGGCTGGGCGCTGGGCTCAGGGTGGGGAACAACCTGTACAGGATGCACTGCTAAGTACACTCTGTTGTTGGTATTGTTGGGGTTTCTTGTTTGTTTGTTTTTCCCACTGGGAGCAGGGGGGTGAGCAAGCGACCGAGTGGCTCAGCCTCTGGCTGGGCTAAACCACGACAGCACAGTATCACAGAATCACAGAATGGTGGGGGCTAGAAGGGACCTCTGGAGATCATCCAGTCCAACCCCCCCACCAGAGCAGGGTCACCCAGCGCAGGCTGCACAGGGCCGCGTCCAGGCGGGTTTGAATCTCTCCAGAGAAGGAGACTCCACACCCTCCCTTGGGCAGCCTGTGCCAGGGCTCTGTCACCCTCACAGTAGAGAAGCTTTTCCTCATGTTCAGACAGAACTTCCTGTGTTCCAGTTTGTGCCTGTTGCCCCTTGTCCTGTCTCTGGGCACCACTGAAAAGAGTCTGGCCCCATCCTCTTGACACCCGCCCTTGAGATATTGATAAGCGTTGATGAGATCCCCTCTGAGTCTTCTCTTCCTCAGGCTGAACAGCCCCAGCTCCCTCAGCCTTTCCCCACAGCAGAGATGCTCCAGGCCCCTCAGCATCTTTGTACCCACCACTGGACTCTCCCCAGTAGTTCCTGATCATCACCAATAGAAGGGCACAGGACTGGGCCCAGGGCAGGGCTTTTGCAGGCAGCACATATTTTGAGGCTCCCGGTAATGCAGTTCCTGGGCAGTGCTCAAGAAATGGGGGCAACTGACAGGAATTGGTGTTCTGAGTCTGTCTCTGTCTGGCTCTGGGTGCCCGTTTTGCACTTGCTCCCTTGCTGCCCTGTAGCCTCTTGCTATTTTTTGCTTCCTCTTTCTTTCTCCATCTGGCTCCTTGTCCCCATTTTTTTAAATCCCTCTCGCTCTCTGCCCTGTAGCCCGGATCTGTTTTTTCTCTCTCCGTCTCTCTGTCTCCCTCTTCCTATTTTTCAATTCCTTCCACTCTGTCCTAAGGCCCGTCACTGTTTTGGCCTTTCTCTGTCCAGCTCCCTGTCTGGATTTTCTAATTCCTCCCTGTCTGTCCCACAGCCCACCCCTAGTTGTGTCTTTCCCCACAGCTCTCTCCCGCTCCCTCTCCTTCTCTTTTGTGCTGTCGCCGTGTGCTGCTTCCTGGCCTTATCTTGTCCCTCTGTCCTGCAGCCTGGCCCCTCTGTCCTGCCTGTAGCCCCTGCTCAGCTGGCTGGGCCTTCTCTCTCCCCTCCTCCTCCCTGCTCCACCGGGCCCGAGGGCCTGGGCAGCCCCGGGGAGGCGGCCATGGGGCCTGCGGGGCAGCCGGGCCTGGTGTCCCCGCAGGGTCAGACAGCATGAAGGAGCCCTGGGGCATGCTGGGAGCTGTAGTCCTGGGCAGGGGGCCACAAGGCAGCCATGTTGGTTCCTGGGGCATGCTGGGACCTGTAGTCCCTGGCCATGGGGCTGCCAAGCGGCCATGTTGGTTCCTGGGGCATGCTGGGAGCTGTAGTCCTGGGGCCACAGCCACCCATGAGGCGAGCGAGGCCCTTGGGCAGGTGCAGGAGTGTCTCCTGCCCAATGGCCACCCGGGGATGGCGGGGGGGAGCTCCAAACCGCCTGCTGAGATGGGCTCCCAGGCAGATGGAGCCAGGCCTGGCCAGGGCAGCCCTGGGAGTGACCCGAGAGCTGGGGAGGGGACAGAGATGGAGGCAGACCGCCCCGGGCACTGGCACCCCCCCTGAGCCGCCCTGGCCCCCCTTGCCCCCTGCAGCCACCCCAGCCCCAGCCCCTCCCCTGAGGCCTGTCCCACAGCTCCATGCCGCTCCACGGCCTGTCCTGGCAGCAGCAAGCTGGGCCTCGGGCGCGCCCGATCCTCCATTAACACGAGAGGAACGGAGGAAGAAGGGCCTGACTGTAAAATTCACCTGGCAGTGCAGAGAGTGGGAGCTGGGGTGAGTCCCAGGCCCTTGGGGCCATGTCACCCCTCTTCTGCATCCTGCTCTCTCGCTTCCTAACGCCCCCCCTCTCCCTCTCTGTCATTTTTTTTACCTTCCCCATACCGGTTGTCTTCTCTCTATTCTTGTGTCCTTCTCCTTGTTTCACAGATCCTCCTCCCCATCTGTCCCTAACCTCATCCCTCGAGGAGAACCACAACACCCACTGTACATTTGTCACTCTCAACGTTCTCCAGCACATGCAGATGGCCCAGTGAACAGGATTCCGCTTTGATGTCCAGGACAGACCTCACACCTGCTTCTGTATGAAGTTCACAAGTGTCAGTAATGCTGGGTGGGGAGGGAAACGGGCACACTGGAGAAACACCTGGGCTCCAGTCACAACAGGAACTCCAGTGGGAGGTTGGACCAGAAGCCTCCAGAGGTCCTTTACAACCAACATTCCTACAGCTCTGGGCTCTTGCAGCGCCAAAGGGAAAATTGCTCCCGGGGGATTTCAGATGCCGTTTTCCCTTTTACCTTCCATGTGCCACACAGAAGCACAACCTGGCATCCACCTCCAGTGCAAGTTTGAAGCAGTAGCCCGTAGCAGTAGCAAAGAAAGCTGGCAAGAGAAGCACCAGGATGTATGCCCAACAGACATTTCTTCTGCCCATCTAAAAATGGAAGGGAAAAAAGGACCCAGAAACCACAGCAATCTTTTCCTCCTGCAGGGAGGAAACAGAGACACAAAGACACAAAGACAAGCACACTACAGGAATCTATGACTCTCAAAGAAGAGACTCTTTCAACCACTCTTCCTTTTGCTTACCAAAGTTCAGAGAGTCTTAAAGAACAACCACAATATCCAGGGTGCAACAAAACCACTTCTCTGAACAGGACTACCATAGATCCAGTTTTTCTTAGATTAAATTAGACCGGCCTCCCAGTCCCATTAGGGACAGGCTGGTCTTGGTTAGGTGGAGGTCATGCTCGAAAAGTGTTGCCTTTAGGACGGAGAGGAGCATGCACGCTGGGAGCTCTAGTCCCTAATATGACAGTAGTTGAGAAGTTACATGAACAGAATGGGTGGGGAAGAACCTTTCTTAGGCGAACAAAGAGAGTTCACAACACTATTGCAAAGCGGCCCACAAAATTCCCTAGCTTTGTTAGGTGGTTCCTTCCATGGCTTGGGGTGAGTGAATGCGAAAAGACAATCGTGACTATAGCTGCAGTAATTGAGGAAATTGAAAACCAAACTATGGGTGCAATAAAGGCCTTGCAGATTGAAAGGCCTAGTCTATCACAAGTAGTCCTACAGAATCGAATGGCCCTTGATTTATTACTGGCCTCCCAAGGAGGGGCTTGCCCAGTTATAAAGACACGCTGTTGCGTGTATGTAGATCAAAGTGGAAGAATCTCTACAGACTTGGAGGAAATCTGGGAACGGACTAAAATTTTACATCAAGTCACTAAGGACAATACGTCCTGGGGATTTGAAGAAATGTGGAACAAACTTACCTCATGGTTACCAAATTGGACTTGGTTAACGAACTTGTTTATTAGGACACTAATTAGAAGATGTGTCTGT
The DNA here is from genome assembly GCA_009819775.1 of Phoenicopterus ruber ruber. Taxonomy (NCBI): domain Eukaryota; kingdom Metazoa; phylum Chordata; class Aves; order Phoenicopteriformes; family Phoenicopteridae; genus Phoenicopterus; species Phoenicopterus ruber. Next base: position 533,848 of record WNMK01000048.1, on the reverse strand, counting down.
GTTATAGCTTGTGTTATGACTCAATGCTGGAGCTATTGCTCTCAGCTGTGTATGAGAATCAGGTTTGGGTATTGAGGCTTTGGATTTGTGAGTCCAAAGTCTCAAGAAAAGGGGGGAGATGATACCTTGAACAAAGGCTGAAAGATGACACTATGCCTTTGTTGGTAGCTCTGTGTACTTGCTTTGCGCTTGCTTGAGCAATTTAGAATCTTCTGGTATGTAGAAATAGATAAGAGACCTAAGAAACCTTGAGCTTTGTAGGCAGAACCAGCCAAGACGAGCTAATGGTAACAAAAGAAAGAAGCCATATGCAGTAACCCACACTGCGCATGCTTCAAGGCAGAGTTTAACTAAAGGACACCAAGGAGACGACCACCAGAGGGTCCAGGAGACCCCAACGAACCACCAAAGAGCCTCACAGAAGACCCTCAGAGACTTAAAGCACATGAGTAATGAAGATGCGAATATTACAACTAGTTGTAGGAAATGACATGAATATGTATGATTATTCCAAGAATCTTAAGGACTATGTATATACTAGAATGATATAAATCTCTACTCTCGCGACTTACGGAATGCACGATAGGTGGAGTGATCCCCCGTGCATCCGGCACTGTAATGAAGAATGCCTGCCTTCTCAAACTTAAAAGGAAGTGTTAGAGGGCCCTTTATTTAACCCATTTTTCCGGTATCAAGCCCATTGCAAGGAGCAGAAGGACAGCCCCCCCGCTGAAGAAGAGAGGATCCCCCTGGAGGACCCAGATCACGCCAGCATCCCAGCCCCTCCGACACCTCTGTGAAACCCTCCCCTTCTCCGGCATCAGAGAGAGAAACTGCATCATGGCCGCACAGTACCGGTACCAGCACCGGTTCCACCACAGTTGGGAGCAGCAGATGCCCCCGAGGGCAGAGAGGGGCAGGACAAAAACAACCCAAAAGCACCCCAACACCCCCATCACCACCACTGGGACAGGATGGGGCAGCACACACGTCAGCATCGCAGGGCCACCGGTGCCAGCCCCAGCCCTTCCCCTTGCACAGGAAATTCACCTCCCTCCCAAAATCACCCTGGGGATGGGAAATGGTGGGGATGGGAGACCGTTGGCATAGGAAACCATCACGGGGCTGAGAAATCATCGCTGGGCTGGGAAACCATCCCGGGGCTGAGAAATCATCGCTGGGCTGGGAAACCATCCCGGGGATGGGACGCCAGGGTCGGGATGGGAAACCATCATTCGGGACAGGAAATCATCAGCAGGACGGGAAATCATTCAGATGGGAAGTTGTGGTGGTGTGAAAAATCCCACCCTCGCCAGACTGGCTGAAGCAGGTGCTGGCGGAATGATCGCCATGGGGACGGAGACTGTTTGCCCCCACCAAAGCCCACACTGGCCAACCGCCATGGCAGGTACAGCAGCAGGCTCCCGCTCCTCCTGGTGCTCCTGCCCTCCAGGTAACCCCCCAGCCGGCTCTGCCCGCCCATATCTCACCCCATCACCCCTCTTCGCTTCCCCCAACAGAGAGGTTCCCTCTGCGGCTGCCGATGGCATCGGAGGTGCCCGGCCTGAACTTCAGTGCCCCGGCCATGCCGCCACCGGTCACTGCCTGCGGGCTGCCCTCCGTCCCGGGGGGGCTGCCGGGCTCCTCTGAGCCTGCCCAGGTCCACCCCATCAGCCAGCAGCTGGCGCAGGCCAGCATCTGGCAGGGGGTGCCAGGGCCCCTGGGGGCCCCGGGGCAGCTGGTGCAGCTCCCTCACGAGGTGCAGCTCCCCCACGGGGTGCAGCTTCCCTCTGGGGTGCAGCTTCCCCCTGTGGTGCAGCTCCCCCATGGGGTGCAGCTCCCCCCCGTGGCGCAGCTCCCACGGGGGATGCGGCTTCCCTACGCGGTGCAGCTCCCCCCTGTGTTGCAGCTCCCTCGTGGTGTGCAGCTCCCTTGCAGGGTGCAGCTCCCCCCCGTGGTGCAGCTCCCACAGGGCATGCAGCTCCCCCACAGGGCACAGCTCCCACAAGGGGTGCAGCTCCCCCATGGGGTGCAGCTCCCCTGTGGGGTGCAGCTCCCCCCTGGGCTGCAGCTCCCACCCATGGTGCAGCAACCCCAGGGGGTGCAGCTCCCCCACGGACCTGCTCCCTGTCCCCCTGCCTACGGCTGTGGAGAGCAGCTGCTGATGGCGACGCTGCTGCCCCACCAGCCCATGGGGCTGGGGCCGTGGGCCGCGGGCCACCCCGGCCCCCCGCCACCCTGCCGCCCCATGGCTCAGCATAGGGTGCAGGGCCCCTCTGTGCTCCACATCCCACCCGGCAGCGCCCAGAAGCCATCAGAGGCCTCCAACAAGGACGGGGAGGCCTCCGAGAACAGCGGCCCTGCCACCAGCCCCCAGCAGCCCGCCCTGGCTCCGCTGCCCGGCACAACCGCGATGAAGCCCCAAGGTGAGTTGTGGGGGGTGGCAGAGCCTGCAGGCGGGCGGCCAAGCTGAGGAAAGCATGCATCGCCCCGCACTTGGCTTGGCTTTGTTTGCTTTTGCAGCAGCGCTGACCACCCCAGCGGCTCCGGGGAAGCCCGCGGATCTGCCCGAGCAGGGGCCAGCCGCCTTCGCCGAGGCCCTTCCTGAGAAGGCAGAGGACGCGATGCTCAAACTTATTCGCACCTGGCTCAACACCGCCGATGGCGAGGACACCGTCCCCGATGGCCCCGACAGCCCCAGCTGGACTGCCTTCCTCCACGAGCTGCCCGACCTCTCCCAGTATGTGGCGGAGGGCAGCTGCCCCCAGGAGCGACCGGCGGTGCCGAGGCAGGGGGACGGCGAGGTCACGGTCGACGGTGTCCCTGACTCGACCGACTTCCTCGACCAGCTCCCTGACCTCTCCGAGTACGTGGGGGAGGGCGCCTGCCCCAAGGAGCCAGTGGTGGCAGCAGGGCTGGGGGACAGCGAGGACACTGTCTTGACCACCAATGGGCCCAACTTGGCCACCGAGGTCCTCGATCTGCTCCCCCACCTCATCCTGTCCCTCACGTCCTTCATTTCCCCAACAGCCTCGCCAACACCGATTTCTTCCCTGAGCTCCACGACTTCTCAGAGCACGTGGCAGACGGCGAGTGCCCCCAGCCCCAAGCGGTGGAGATGCGCCCAGGGGACAGTGAGGACACCATCTCGACCACCGATGTCCCCAACGTGACTGACGAGGTCCCCGAGGAGCTCCCCAACCTCTGCGAGTATGTGGCAGAAGGCGGCTGCCCCAAGGAGCGAGCAGTGGCGGCGGGGCTGGGGGATGGCGAGGACACCGTCCCCCATGTCCCCGATGTCCCCAACTTGACCACTTACCTCAACAACCTTCCCCATCTCTTGGAGTACAGGGCAGAGGGCGGTTGCAACGAGGAGCAAGTGGCGGCGGTGATGCTGGTGGATGGCGAAAACATCTTGGCCGATGTCCCCGACAGCCCTGCCAGCACCACCTCCTTCAACGAAGCCCCCGACTTCGTGGACTACGGGGCAGAGGGTGAACGCCCTGAGGACCGCCTGGCAGCGGCGATGCTGGGGGACGCCGACCCCTTCTGGGGGGTGCCGGCCTCCCCCGTGCAGGACCCCAGTGGCAAGCAGGGCGGGGTGGCGGCAGACCTCCCCACCTGGCTGCCACTGAGTCCCTCAGACACTTCTGAGGAGACCTCCCTGGAGAGTTCTCCAGAGAGTTCTCCCGAGAGCTCTCCGGAGACTTCAGAGGACAGCCCTGGGGAGAGTCCCTGCAAAGATCCCCTCAAGGGGCCTCCGCAGAGTCCCCTGCTGAGCCCCCTGCAGATCCCGCTGCTGAGTCCCCTGGCGAGGTCCCCGGCTGCCCCCCAGCATCGTCCGCCCAGCACGGCCCAACTGGTGGAGGAGGCGCTGTGCAGGCAGCCCCGGGTGGTTTTGACCCGCTTGCTGCTGCCGCCGGGCCTCCTCTCCTGCCGGGTGGGGCCCAGATCGGGAGAGGCGGGCGGCAAGCAGCTCAAGCGCCCCGCGTCAGCCAGCACCGCCAAGACGCACCAGACCTCCCCGCGGGACAACATCCCACCAAAGAAAAGGAAGATGGTGGTGCGCCAGCTGGCCAAACATGCAAAAACCCGCTAAGAGGCCAAGGTGGACAGCGATGGCGCCGTGGCGGGCAGCAGCGGGCAGAAGGCAGGAAGCGGCAAGCGGAGAGCATCCCACGGCAACAATGTGCCCGCCAAGCGGCCTCGAACCCGGGACGGACGCCAGGGGACAAAGGGCCTTTGCACAGCAAAAGGGGACAGGTTTAATGCAGCCGCTTCACCGAAACCCTGCAGCACGGAGGCCTTAACCCACTGGCCCGGGGCTCCGGCCCCACGCCCCGCCCCAGTCCGGGGACACTTGCCCGCCCCAGTCCCTCGGCCCTCCCGCGCTTTCAGCTACGGCTCCCTGCTGCCCAGGGGCTGCAAGATGTTCAATGCAACGGGCGACATGGCGCTGCCGGCGGCACGCTGCTGGGGTCAGGGCCCGGCCGGGCACCGTGGCTGCCGGCAGCACCGGGCTGCACGTCGCTGCAGCGCCCTGGGGCAGCCCGTGGGAGGTCCTGGGCTGGGAGGAAGGTGCCGAGCGGTGGGGGCAGGGGCAAGTCGGGGCAGACGCACACACCTCTCTGCTCCGTGGGAGCCCCCTCTGCCCGCCATGACCGCGCCGGCCCCGGGCCCGCCGAGCGCCACTTCCGCTTCCGACGCCTGGGCCCCGCCGGACCCGTCCCTGGAGAGGAGGCCACGGCCCCTGCCCGGCAGAGGCTGCAGCCACGGCGACACCTCGCCCTTACTAAAAGCAACCGCGGCCACGGAACCAGCATCCTCCCCCGGCCTGCTACCAACACCCCTGGTACCCTCAGCTCTACCCCATCCTGCTGCTGACAGCCCCACCACCGGCATCCCCGCCGCAGCCCGGAACCGCTGTCCCCAGGAACAGCGTCCCCACCCCGGGCTGAGGATGCCCCGCAACCACCTGAGGGCACACTTGCTGAACTCCATCCAGGGTTGCCACCCGCTGGGGCAAAGAGTGATGGTGGTGGGGCCGCTGCGCCAACCGCCCAACCCAGAGCCTCAAGCCAGCCCCAGCGTGCCCCCCAGGCTCCCCAAGCCGGGGCTCTGCCGGGTGCGGCAGCATGCCATGAACCCCAGGAGCTCCTGTCACGATCCTGCCCAAGCCTTGCAGGACTCGAGGTCCCTCCGACGTCTCTTCCTCAGCCTCCGTTGGGGTCCGAGGATCTGTCGGGGACACTCCCGCAGCCTGGCTGAGACAGGGTGCAGGCCAAGGCTCCCCGCAGCTCTCGCTAACCGCTTGCACTCACAGACCCCGCAGGGAAGGACACACACCCACTGCCGCAGGACGATTCCCCGCGCCTGGCACGGCCCCCCGGCACGGCCCCACCGGCGCTCCCCAGGAAGGGGCAATGAACGTCACAGAGCTTTGCTTCCCCGACAGCAAGACAAGGCTGACCTCTGGCCTGCAGTAGCGAGTTCCGCACATCAGGTCCACCATCAGGCCCAGTTCTTCCTTCTGCTCTTGGATTCTCTTCATGAGGTCACGAGGCGAAGAGCTCTCCTCCGGATGAAGCTTCTGATCGCGGCTCTGAGAGGGAAGGATGTGGAACAGCAGGCCTGAAAGGCAGGCGCGCTGTGGCGGGTTGATGGAGGGAGGAGGTCCATGCTGTAGAACCTCCCCCAGCTCAGCCCTTCACAGGGAAAGACGCAGGCAATGAGCAAAGGCAGACACAGACGGACACACAAGTTACACCGAGCCAAAGCAGAACTCTCTCAGCCCCCGGCTGATTCCAAGAAGGAGTCGGCACCAGCGGCGGAAGCGAGCAGCAAGGGGCGCACCGGGGCTGCCGCCAAACCCAAGCAGCCGAGCTGGCTGCACCTTTCGCCACGGGGGGGGCAAACCCCACCAGAGGGGCTGCCACAGCACCTTCACATGCCGCTGCGGCTGCCGCACCCTACCACCGACCCCCTGCTATCCCTTGGGCCATGGGGAGTCTCACGGCTGCGCCCACTCTGCTGCAGGAGCAGGAGCAGTCAGTGCCCATCACACCCAAGCAGCAGCCCAAGTGGGAGCGCATGAAGAAGCTGGCCCAGGTGGCCCTGCACGTGTCACTGGACCAGCTGCGGGTTTTGTGCCGAGGGAGACCGACATGGAGACAGCCAACAAGGACGGCCACCCGTAAGCCACCAGTCCAGCACCGTCCCCCGTAGCACCCATGTGCAGAGGAGATCCGGAGGCAGAGACCTGCACCCACCCGCTCCAGCCCCAGCCCTCTCCCAGATCCCTCTTTCTTGCTTAAGTCATTAAAAGAGTTGGGTGTTCGCTTTGCAGTGCCTCTCTCTGCCTGCAGTCATTGGCGCAGCAGGGGGAGGAGGCCGGGGGGGGTTAACGCAGCCCCTGCCCACCCTGCGGCTGGCTGAGCTGGGCTGGGGATGGCCACCGAGAGGATGGGTACACGGGGCATCGCTTCGGGTGGTGGGCGCCCGTGGGAAAAACCACGTTGATTAGCATCAACGCCGGGAGGACGGAGGCCTCCATCACTGCCCCAGTACCGGCAGCACCATCACTCTCCCAGCACCAGCATCACTGCTGGCCAGCTGGATCTGGCCCTGCGAAGGAGCCGCGGACGCCCCGGGGGCCAGGCAGGGACTGGCTGAGCGTGCAATACTCAGCTCGCACCTGGCCGGCGAGCGGGCATCGCTGGCCGGGGCTCGCACGCCGAGATCCCGGAGCTGGCGCTGCACCGGCTGCCCAGCTCACTCGGCCCTCTCCACGGACTCGTCCGGCGCTGCCTGGATCTCCTCCACCAAAACCCCCTGCCCACAGGTGAGCCCCGAGCCGGTGTCATGAAAACTTCACAACTGGCCCATGCCGACCAAGCTCCTACAAGGAGCATCTCACTCACTGCCTTCATCACAGCTAACAGTCTCCTACACACCCTGAAGTTGGTTCCCTCACTTCACACATAGACTTCATAGAATCATAGAATCATAGAATCATAGAATAGTTTGGGTTGGAAGGGACCTTTAAAGGCCGTCTAGTCCAAACCCCCTGCAATGAGCAGGGACAACCTCACTAGATCAGGTCGCTCAGAGCCCCGTCCAGCCTGACCTTGAATGTTTCCAGGGATGGGGCTTCTACTACTCTCTGGGCAACCTGTTCCGGTTCTTCACAACCCTCATTGTGAAAAACTTCTTTCTGATTTCTAGCCTATATCTCCCCTCCTTTAGTTTAAAGCCATTACCCCTTGACCTGTCACAACAGGCCCTGCTGAAAAGGTTCTCCCCATTTTTCCTATAGGCCCCCTTCAAGTACTGAAAGGCTGCAATAAGGTCTCCCCGGAGCCTTCTCTTCTCCAGGCTGAACAGGCCCAACTCCCTCAGCCTGTCTTCGTAGGAGAGGTGCTCCATTCCTCTGATCATCCTTGTGGCCCTCCTCTGGACCCGCTCCAGCAGGTCCACGTCCTTCTTATGTTGAGGGGCCCAGAGCTGGACGCAGTACTCCAGGTGGGGCCTCACCAGGGCAGAGTAGAGGGGCAGAATCACCTCTCTCGACCTGCTGGTCACGCTTCTTTTGATGCAGCCCAGGATACGGTTGGCCTTCTGGGCTGCCAGCGCACATTGTTGGCTCATGTCCAGCCTTTCATCCACCAGCACCCCCAAGTCCTTCTCGGCAGGGCTGCTCTCCATCCCTGCATCCCCCAGCCTGTACTGATACCAGGGGGTTGCTCCGACCCAGGTGCAGGACTCTGCATTTGTCCTTGTTGAACCTCATAAGGTTCCCCCGGGCCCACCTCTCAAGCCTGCCTAGGTCCCTCTGGATGGCATCCCGACCCTCAAGCGTATCCACCGCACCACTCAGCTTGGTGTCATCCGCGAACTTGCTGAGGGTGCACTCGATCCCGCTGTCTATGTCATTGATGAAGATGTTAAAAAGGACCGGTCCCAATACAGACCCTTGAGGGACACCACTTGTCACCGGTCTCCATCTGGACGTTGAGCCATTGACCACTACCCGCTGGATGCGACCATTCAGCCAATTCCTCATCCACCGAGCAGTCCACCCATCAAATCCATATCTCTCCAGTTTCGAGAGAAGGATGTTGTGGGGGACCGTGTCAAAGGCCTTACAGAAGTCCAGATAGATGACATCGGTTGCTTTGCCCTTGTCCACTGATGCAGTCACCCCATCGTAGAAGGCCACTAGGTTGGTCAGGCAGGACTTGCCCTTGGTGAAGCCATGCTGGCTGTCTCCAATCACCTCCCTGTCCTCCATGTGCCTCAGCATTGTTTCTAGGAGGATCTGTTCCACGATCTTCCCAGGCACAGAGGTGAGGCTGACAGGTCGGTAGTTCCCAGGGTCCTCCTTCCTACTCTTTTTAAAGATGGGTGCTACGTTTCCTTTTTTCCAGTCCCCAGGGACTTCACCTGACTGCCGTGACTTTTCAAATATCATGGAGAGTGGCTTGGCAACTACATCAGCCAATTCCTTCAGGACTCTGGGATGCATCTCATCAGGTCCCAGAGACTTATGTACGTTCAGGTTCCTCAGGTAGTCACGAACCTGATCTTCTCTTACCGTGGGAGGGACTTTGCTCCCCCAGTCCCCGTCTTGCAGCCCATCCACTCGAGAGGTGTGGGAGGAGAGGTTGCCAGTGAAGACTGAGGCAAAAAAGTCGTTGACTACCTCAGCCTTCTCCTCGTCCGTTGACACTAGTTTGCCGCTCCTGCTCTTCAGGGGGGGTATGCTTTCTTTCACCTTCCTTTTCTGGTTGACATACCTGTAGAAGGCCGCCTTATTATTCTTTGTGTCCCTCGCCAAGTTCAGCTCTAGCCGCGCCTTGGCCTTCCTGACCCCGTCCCTACATAACCGGGCAGCGTCCCTATACTCTTCCCAGGATACCCGTCCCTGCTTCCACTGCCTATGCATTTCCTTTTTGCCTTTTAGTTTGACCAGCAGGTCTCGACTCAGCCATGCTGGTCTCTTGCCACCTTTGCTCGATTTCTTGCACCTGGGGATTGAGAGCTCTTGTGCTCTATGGAAAGCCTCCTTAAAGATCTGCCAGCTCTGTTCTGCCCCCTTGTCCCTGAGGGCAGTTTCCCAGGGGGTCCTATTGACTAACTCCTTGAAGAGCTGGAAGTTTGCTTTCCTAAAATTCAGGGTCCTGGCTTTGCTCTTCCTGTGACCCATATCCCTCAGGATTGTAAACTCCACCAGCGCATGATCACTGCAGCCCAGGCTGCCTCCAACCTTGACGTCACCTATTAGCTCACTCGCGTTGGTGACCATCAGGTCCAGTATAGCATCCCCTCTGGTGGGGCTGTCTATTACCTGGCTTAGGAAGTTGTCCTCCATGCATTCCAGGAGTCTCCTGGATTGCCTACAGCTCGCCGTGCTGCTTTTCCAGCAGATGTCAGGGTGGTTGAAGTCCCCCAGCAGGACGAGAGCCTGCGAGCGCGATGCCTCCCATAGCTGGAGCAAGAAGGCTTCGTCAATAGGCTCCCCTTGGTCAGGTGGCCTGTAGTAGACCCCAACCACAAGGTTCCCTTTGTTGCCTCAGTCTCTGATTCTTACCCATAAGCTTTCAACCTGCTCATGGTTATTCCTCAGAGACAGCTCCTCGCACTCAATCCCTTTCTTGATGTAGAGGGCAACGCCTCCGCCCCTCTTTCCTCGCCTGTCCCTTCTGAACAGCTGATAGCCATCGATAGCCGCACTCCAGTCATGGGATTCATCCCACCAAGTTTCTGTAATGGCTACTAGGTCATAGCCTTCCAGCAGCATGGTGGCTTCTAACTCTTCCTGTTTGTTGCCCATGCTGCGGGCATTTGTGTAGAGGCCTTTCAGCTGGGCTGTCGGCCGTATCTCCTTCATGGAGGAACATCCCTTCATTCCCTTGAGATCTTCCACTGGTGCTTCCCTGTTGGTTCCTACTTAATATGGCCTTTCATGACTCAGCCTCCACCCTCCTCTTATTTCCCACCGACTACCAAGATGACAGCTCCTAATTACAGGCCCTGACAGCAGCTTCTACCGACCGTCCCCTGGGAAACACCACCAGGAACAGCACTCTCTTCTCCCATGCCCACCTCCACGCTCGGGGGGAGCTGCTGACACACCCTGGCAGCTGGCCTTGCTGCCTGAAAAGCCTGGCTGTGCTGCTCAAGGCCATGAAAACTGTCACGCTACGCCTGCACCCACCCCACTCTTCCTCATTCTGAGGGACACTGCCCCTTTCTGGGTATTCCCACCTGCCCACAGCCATCTGGGGACTTCAATCTTGGAAGCACTTTGGAAGAGGACACATTGTTCTTCTGAATACCTGTGCTGAGCTCGCTACAGGACAGGCCCAGAGTCCGTGACTATGGCCGGTAAAGTCCGTAGCAATACAGAATTGTGCAGGCATGAAAAACACCCAGTAGTTCAGCTCGCTTCAACTGCTTAAGACAAGGCTTTTGGCTAGAACACAGCCAAGAAAATTTAAAACCAGAACTAACCGACACTCCCGCCTTGATTGGCACCTCTTTCTTCATCACTTCTTGCCATTTCTGTAGTTCCTGGGGAGTACCTAGCAAGATTTTCCTCTCTAAAAGAAACAAGAAAGGTCAGTCACAAAGATGCAGAAAACCTGCCATTCACGTACGTGGTGCCCACACAGTGACACTATCAAGGCCCTGCATATACACAAAAAACTCAATGAAGGTACCGTTTTCCTATACAGGAAGCAAGTAAGGACCAACTGAATACAACCATCCCTTGTTACCTATTTTCACAAGCGGCACATGCTGCTGCAGCTTCTCTCACTCAGGCTGTTACCTATGAGAAAATGGAAGCGTCTTCTATTGTAAGAAGGAAACCCTTAATTGGAAACTTAGTTCATGCCTTAATTTGCCTCTCTAGTCACACTAGATCTGGTGAGGTTTAAGCATTAACAACTTCACTGGGCTTTACCAAGCTCTCGCTGCCTTCTGCAGACCTCTCGGCTCTTAACATGCCAAACTTCCCAGCCCCCTGGCTTTCCAGAAGGCTTATTTTGGCTTGGACTAGAGGATCAGTTAACACCGGCACTGCCGAACCCTCGGAGACCTGAGCGTGCGCCTCACAGCTCCGTACCGCTGTCCCCTGTGGGAAGTGAGGCTCAGGGTGAGCACTGCTGCACAGATACGGGCTGAAAGGCAGCGCAGCGGGAATATATATACGAGACGGGTGGGGAAAGGACGAGTATCGACACTGGGAAATGTGATGCCAGTTCAGTGTCTGCAGCAGGATCCGGGCAGCCACAGAAGTGAGCAGCGACTTTCTTTGGAGACCGTGAGGCAACGGGTACCCCTCACTCCCGTAGCCTGCTCTAGATGACATCCCACTTCTCCCATCCTTGTCCTCCCTTTCCCCTGAAAAAGGAATGATTGACTAGTAGACAATTAAGTGGAATGAACCAACCTACTAGGCTGCTTAATAGGCCACAGAGTACTGTTCTTAGCCTAGCCCCCTGTATAGCCCTACCCAAGGCTGGTTTAAAACCCAGTCAAGCTTAGAGAGTTAAGACAGCTTAATAAAAGATGATAGATTAATAAAAATAGGTAAGACAGTCTAGTAAAAGATGATAGATTAATAAAAACAGGTGGCTTAGATAAAAGAGTCCTTAGGTAGGTAGAATATGTTGCTCAAGCGCAGGTTAATAAAACATCTTGAAGACTTCTAAGAAAACCTTGGAATAAAAAATGAGGACATCGGTGAAACTAAAACCGGACCTGAAACCAGGAGAGAACAAAGGCGCTGAGAACTGAGAACAATTGTGGACTCTGTAAATGATGATTTTGAAAAATGAAAAGGTTAATGGGAAACTTTTATAACCATTGTAATTGTGTAAGAAAAAGGAATATAAACTGTATGTGAACACTGATGATTTGCCATTCACGGAGGTGGTGGCCCAACTCCGAGTTGTGCATAAAGCAAACATAGTGGTACCCACGCTGTGTTTGAATATTTCCTTTTTCACCCCTCCAGCTTTCCACAGGCTGTGGGAGCCGTCCTCTGAGGGAAAGACAAGAGAACGTGCCCCTTGCTGAACCACCACTGGAACTACCCTGGGTTTGCACGCAAGGACATGTGGCAGGGGCAGCACTTCACTCCCGTTCTGCTCCCTGCATACCCCCTTGAGGACCTGAAGGTCGTCTGCTCTCAGGATCTTCCTCTGCCTCATTCCAGCCTCCTTGAAGAAGTCTGCCAGCGGCCGCTTCTGTTTGTGCGGGAGGTTATCCCGCATGACAAGAGCCTGGGGTGCCCAAACAAGGGGGGTGCTCCCCTTCCTCGGGGGCTGGCGGCTCGCTGGTGATGAGCACTGGAAAAGGTTAGACAGCACCCTGAGAGCACCCTTACCCAGAGTCACCGTGCCAGGAGGTGTGGCAGCAGTTCAGGTAAAGCAGCGTAACTCTGCTGAGCTGTTCTTCTCGCTCGAGTCTTCCCTTTCTTCTGAGGTTTTCCATCAGCAGGGTATGCTCCTGAGTTCCTGATGATGCAAACAGAAACCCTTCCGTTATGGCCTAGGAACTAACTCCCCCATGAGCCATTTATCAGAAAGGGCTACATTACCTGTCTGACAGAAGTAATGCCCAAACAGAGGTTCTGATGCATCTCATGAGCACAGGGAAGCAAACAAGGGATTGCTAAGACTCAGAGTAACCCACATCATTTCAGAACCCACAACCGGCAATTGAATGGGAAAAGGAGCACAAAGAAAAGGGTCTTGTCAGAAATCACTGTCTATTTCTTTTTCACCTCCATAGTTTCCTCACCGTGGGGAGGCAACAGACTCTGCAGCCCCTGCAGTCAAATACGGTTCTGCGGGACAGGGGAGAGAAGAAAGCAGAGAGACCTGACCAGGGAATTTTCAAATTTGTGAAGAATCAAGTAGAAACAGTTGCAAAGCGCAGCATCAATTTACTGAACTCGGAGCTGAGTAGCAGAAGGGAGTATTGCGGAGAACTAGAGGGGAGCACTGCAATCGAAAGGGTAAGCGAAGCAGACAGCTCTAACTGCACATTTTCACCTGCCTGCCTTAAACAAAACAGGCTTGGGATCCCCATTGCTCCCTTCACCCTGGAAGGATCCCATTCCTCATCTGAAAGCTGCTGTGTGCCTGCTTGAGGACAGATACAATCCACACAAGGAGCAATCAGAGGGAAACGCTGCACTTTCCTTGGTGAAGTTTCCTTCAGAAACATACTTCTTTTAAAAAAAAAACCACACCAACTTGTTACTGCAAGAACCAGGAAGAAAAAAATAATCCCTGACAGGTTGACTGGAACTTCCCAGCTGTGGTAAAACCACGCGCCCTCTGGACGCTTGTTTCCCAAGGGCTGGCAGCACAGCTTGGGTGGGGGGAAAGGCACCTATCAGACCTCGGGGTCGAGAGAGGAGCACAAGCAGCTGCCAAGGAAGCTGCAGCCAACCAGGATAACTCCCCACCTGCTTCTCTGACAACAAAGCCCCAGTGGGTGCTCTCCCCAGGAGGCAGCAACAACTTCCATGGCTGGAAATCCCCACTTATGAAAGGCTGTAAGCAGAGATGGGCTTGTCCCTGTGCATGAGACCCACAGGAAGGCCTGGGGACAGCAAAGGCACCTGCTCTGCCCCCACCTGAGCATGCCTGCTCCAAAGCTTAGACCTGCCTGTCGCAGAGGCCATTCCACCTTCCCTGGCCTGTGGACATGAAACATCGACCTCCAGCTGTCAGGGCTCGGGCTGGAGACCCTCGGGGCAGCAGCAGGAACTGCTCTGACCCTGGTTGTGGGGTTGTCCCTGGGGCTGAGCACTCAGGCCCAGGGCTGGTGAACTGGGCCTTGGCGGGGCCCATGGGCGGTGAGGTCTGCGGGTTGTCCCTCCCCAGGCATGTCCACACTGGGAGATACCTGCTCCTGCGCCTCCAGCACCCCTGGGCCTGGCCTGGCCTGGCCTGGCCTGGGCCTGGGCCTGGCCCTGGCCCTGGCCCTGGCCTGGTCCCGCCTCGCCCCAGCTGCCCCCAGCCCGTCTCTCCCCTCTTTCTCCTCAGGCTCCTCGGCCTCTGCCCCCTCCGGCCCCGCCCCAGGCCGACTCTCCCTGACAGGCCACCTCCGGCTCCGCTGATTGGCTCAGCCGTGGCCAATGGCGCTGCTGTTGCCAGGCGGGCACAGGCAGCCCGGGCCTCTCCTCGCAGAGCTGCGCTGTGCCCGCTGCGCCCCCCGCAGCTCGCTCCGCAGCCAGCCGGGACACCGGGCCTGCGGAGAGACGGCCTTCAGGAAGGGCCGCGGCCCCTGGAGCTGTTCTCTCAGCAGCGCAAGGTGTGTGCCCAGCTCTGCCGTCCCTCAGTGCTCTCGTGGGGTCTGGGCCTGCTGAGGGAGGGAGGGAAGCGGGGGAGAGGAGGGCACGGGAGAGGAGGGGAGGGGAGGGGACATGGCAGGAGGGCAGCTGCCAGGAGGGGAGCTGCGCTGCATTTGCTCTGCATTGGCAAGTCTTTCCCCAAACGCAGGTCTGTCTGTGCTCCAGCCCCAGCCCTGGGCAGGAGGAGCTGCGTGACAGGAGCCGCTGACATGGGCCAGGCCGGCCCCTGGCCGGAGGCAGGGCTCTGCCCCCGGTCCCACCGCCCGTGCTGAGCCCAGCACCCAGGGCCTTCCTCAGGCCTCGCCCTGCCCTGGGCGGGGAGGAGGAGAGACGCCCTGTCCTGGCGTGGCCCAGGGCATCCTCCTGCAGCCAGAAGGAAGGACAGAGCCCCACCAGTCTCCCCACGGGGGCTGACCACTGTCCATCGCTTCTGTCCACGGGGCTCCCCAGCGCTGGCAGACCCCACAGGGCTTCAGGGCCAAGCAAATGCCGGGGTGCCAGGGGCTCCTGGGGCTCAGGGCAGCTTCGGGCATCTCGGAAGCCGAGGTGCGGCAGCCCCTTTGCTTCTGCATATGCAGTTATTTGCCACCCCCTTAGTGGTCCAAACTGTTTCTCTTCATGGCACATGGACTGGACAGATGCCACGTGCCTGTTAGTCTGAGAGGACTTCAGGGAAACGAGGAAGTCAAAGCACGCACACAGGTATGAGGACAGTGAAAAGGAGCCGTGTCAAGGTTTTTCTGCCGCTTCAGATCTGAACTCAGACGTTTGTGTGCATCCCAGCACCAAAGTCAGGTTTTTGTCCTCCAAGCTTCACAGCTTTTTGCCAGCAAAAGGGAGTTGGGCTGAGCTGGCCTTCAGGATAACTCGGCTCCTTTCTTTTTTCACTGTGTGCCTACACTTTTCCTCTTTTCCAGCAATTTCTTTCTTACTTCCCACTCCTTCTCCCTCTTTCCCCCTCCCTCCCCAGTTCCATCCTCTTTCAAAGGTAATTACGATTTGACTTTTTGGACAGGTGAGTGAGTAGGTCGACACAAGATAGAAGTACAGGTTGGTCTGTACCTCCAGAGCTGCAGGCTGAGCTCTTATGCCTTTAAAGGCTCAATAGATATGGGCTATGGGTAGAGTTACTGTTTGCCAGTTCTTCTTTCTTTTGGGGTCCTGTGACAGTGGTGGTAAGGTTGTCAGCCTGCAGCTCTGCAACAGTTAAAATTACCGCTGAAAGAGTTTTGATGGCGGATGCTGTTCTGGGTGTTTCATTTTCAATAATCGTTTCATTGAGCTAGAATTATTTTTCTGCCATTAGGTGGCGGGGATCTTCTTGCACTGATCTTCTGTTTCTGGAGCACGTCCTGGCAGCCTTTGTCATCCAGAGCTTTCCCGTCTGTTCCCAAGAGGAGTGATGGCCACAACGTGGAACGACTACCGTGAGTAATGGCTTCACCAGTAGGCTTGGATTTAGTGAATCCCCACGGACAAAGGGATGTAGCAGGTGCTCCATCCAAGAATTTGGATGTGCTGACACTCTAGAGTGAATTTGGAGGTGTTTCCTCCTCCTCCTCCTCCTCCTCCTCCTCCTTCTCTTCTTCTTCCTCCTCCTTGTTCTTCCTCCTCCTTTTCCTCCTCCTCCTCCTCTTCTTCTTCCTCCTCCTGCTCCTCCTCCTCTGGTTCTTCATCATTGTTGTCTTCCTCCTCCTCCTGTTCTTCCTCCTTCTGTTCTTTGTCCTTGTACTCCTCCTGTTCTTCTTCCTCCTTCTCCTATTCTTCTTCATTTTCTTCCTGTTATTCCTCCTCCTCCTCCTCTTCTTCTTTCTCTTCCCGCTCACTCTCCTGTCCCCCCCCTCCTTTTTTTCCCTTCTCCTTCTTTTCCCCCTCTTCTTCTTATTCCTGTTGCTTCTCCCATTTCTTCTCCTCCTGTTCCTCCTTCACCTCCTCTTCCTCCTCCTCTTGCTCCTTTCTCATCTTTCTCCTCCTCCTCTTGCTCCTTTCTCATCTTTCTCCTCCTCCTCTTGCTCCTTTCTCATCTTTCTCCTCCTCCTCGTCCTGTTCCTTTTCATCCTCATCAATTTTTTCTCCTCCTTATCCTCATCTTCCTTATTGTGTTCCTCCTTCTCCTCCTCCTCCTCCTCCTCCTTCACCATTTCCTCAGCTTCTCCTCATTCCTTTCTTTTTGTGTCTCCTCATCCTTGTCTTGAACTTTCTCCTTGCCAATTGTGTGAGATTCAACAAGGCTCAGTGCCGGGTCCTGCACTTGGGTCACAACAACCCCAGGCAACGCTACAGGCTTGGGGAGGAGTGGCTGGAAAGCTGCCTGGCGGAAAAGGACCTGGGGGTGTTGGTCGACAGCCGGCTGAGTATGAGCCGGCAGTGTGCCCAGGTGGCCAAGAAGGCCAACGGCATCCTGGCTTATATCAGCAATAGTGTGGCCAGCAGGAGTAGGGCAGGGATCGTCCCCCTGTACTCGCACTGGTGAGGCCTCACCTCGAGTGCTGGGTTCAGTTTTGGGCCCCTCACTCCAAGGAAGACATTGAGGTGCTGGAGCGTGTCCAGAGACGGGCAACGAAGCTGGGGAAGGGTCTGGAGCACAAGTCCTGTGAGGAGCGGCTGAGGGAACTGGGGTTGTTTAGCCTGGAGAAAAGGAGGCTGAGGGGAGACCTTCTCGCTCTCTATAACTCCCTAAAAGGAGGTTGGAGCGAAGTGGCTGTCAATATCTTCTCCCAAGGAACAGGCGACAGGACAAGAGGAAATGTCCTCAAGTTGCGCCAGGGGAGGTTTAGATTGGATATTTGGAAAAATTTCTTCACGGAAAGGGTTGTCAGGCCCTGGAACAGGCTGCCCAGGGAAGTGGTGGAGTCACCATCCCTGGAGGTATTTAAGAGACGTGTAGATGTGGCGCTTGGGGACATGGGTTAGTGGTGGACTTGGTAGTGTTAGGTCAACAGTTGGACTTGATGATCTTAAGGGTCTTTGCCAACCTAAATGATTCTATGATTCTACTAATTCTCTATTGCTGTCTTCTTCCTCCTCTTCTTCCTCCTGTTTTTCCTTTTCTGCCTCCTCATTTTCTTCCTCCTGTTCTTCCTTCTCCAGTACTTCATCCTGTTCTTCCACCTCCTCCTGCTGTTCTTCCTCCTTCTCCACCTGTTCCTTCTGTTCTTCTTCCTCCTCCTCATGTTCTTCTTCCTCCTCTTCCTCCTTGATTTCCTCCTTGTCCTCCTGTTCCTCCTTCTTTTCCTTTTCCTCCTCCTTCTCCTCCTCCTCTTCTTCCTCCTCCTCCTGTTCTCCCTATTCTTCCTCCTCCCTTCCTCTTTCTCTAGGTCTTTCTTTTCCTCTTCCTCCTGCTCCTTCTCCTTGTCCTCTTGCTCCTTCTCTTTCTCCTCTTCCTCCTGTTTTCCCTCCTTTTCCACCTCATGCTCTTAATTTTCCTTCTCTTCCTCCTTGTCTTTTTATTCCTCCCCCTCCTTTTTCTTCCTCCAGCTCCTCCTCCTGTTCATTTTGTTCCTCCTCCTGTTCAGCCTGCTCCTCCTCCTCTTCTTTTTCCTTCTAATACTCACTAATACTTTTTTCCTAATACTACCGACACTTTCCTTAACAGCTTTTTCTCATTCTATTGACACATTCCCAATCATTCTTTCTAGTTCAGCAACCCCTAACCAAGGGATAAAGGCTCTTACAGACAGGGGTGGAACTCAGTGCCACACTCCATCAGAGGGTTGCAATGCGTTTTCTCATCTATACCAGTAGGTAGGAGCTAGAGAGGCAGAAGAGAGAGTGGTTCTAACCTGTGCGAATGGTATTAATTAATACGCTGTTCAGCCCAGGCTGAGGGTAAATCCTTGAATGCCCTTTCTCCACATATCCCATTTTGCTCTGGTAGTTGTGTAAATAGGGTAGTATAGTCGTCAGATAAATCTGAACCATGTAAATTATTTCCTGCCAAAGGGTTAGCGTGTGCCAGATCCGGTTGTTTAGGTAAGCCAGTCAAGCTTGGACCCAGATTAGATGACTCAAACCAGTCAGCATCCCATAGGCCCGTAATGGAAACACAAATTTCACAATTATCTTGAGCTGCGCTGGGTGACCTGCTCTAGCAGGGAGGTTGGAGTAGATGACCTCCAGAGGTCCCTTCCAACCCCCACCATTCTGTGATTCACCTTCCTAGGGATCGAGGTGAGGCCGACTGGCCTGTAGTTCCCTGGGTCCTCCTTCTTGCTCTTCTGGAAGATGAGGGTGACCTTTCCAGTCTTTGGCCACTTCTCCCAGTCACCATGATGGATCAAAGATTTTCGAGAGTGTCCTCACAACCACATCAGACAGTTTCCTTGGCACTCGTGGGTCCATCCCATTGGGGCCCATGGACTTAGTATGTCCACATTGCTGAAGTATTCCTGACCCGATCCTCTTCCACCAAGGGTACGTCTCCCTTGCTCCAGCCTTTCCCCTGGTGTCTGGGACCTGGGATTCCTGAAGGCTGGTCTCACTAGTCAAGACTGAGGCAAAGAAGGCATTCGGTACCTCAGCTTTCTCCATGTTGTGTGTAACCAAGTCCCCTGTCTCGTTGAGCAATGGGCCAACACTTTCCCTAGGCTGCCTTTTTTCTCCTCTGTACTTACAGAAGCTCTTCCGTTCAGATTCTTTGGAATCCCTGGCCAGATTCAATTCCACTTGAGCTTTAGCTTTCCTAATTTTGTCTCTGGATGCTCAGACAATATTTCCGTATTCCTCCCAGGTTCCCTGTCCTTGCTTCAGCCCTCTTAACACTTCCTTTTTGTGTTTGAGTTTGGCCAGGAGGTCCCTGTGGATCCACACAGGCCTCCTGGCATTTTTGCCTGACTTCATATTCGTTGGGATGGAGCTCTCTTGAGCTTGGGCTAGATGATCCTTGAATATTAGCCAGCTTTCTCGGGCCTCTCCTTCCCTGCAGGGCCTTTTCTCATGGGACTTTTCCAAGCAGATCTTTGAAGTGGCCAAAGTCTGCTCTTCTGAAGTCTAGGGTTGTGAGCTTGCTTTTCACCCTCCTCCCTGCCCTCAGCATCTTCAACTCCACCATCTCATGGTCACTGCAGCCAAGGCTGCCTTTAACCTTCTGTCGTGGTTTAACCCCAAATTGTAACCCAATACCACGCAGCTGCTCGCTCACTCCCCCACTCCCCGGTGGGGTGGGGAGGAGAATCGGAGAGAAAGGAAAACTCGCGGGTTGAGATAAAAACAGCTCACCAGGACAGCAAAGTAAAAAATATGAAAATATATTAATAATGATAATATGATAATATATACAAGGATAATAGAATATATAAAACAAACAGTACACAATTTCTCACCACCCGACGACCGATACAGCCCGTCCCGAGCAGCAGGCAGGGAGCAGGGGTATCCCCCCCCCAGCTATCCCAGAACAGCAAGTTCCAGGGAAAGCAGGCGAGGGAACAAACAGCCAAACAAGCGAAAAACAAAAAGGTAAAAGTAGGGAAACAAAAAGCAACCCGAAGGGAAGCTTAAGGATTAGGGCAAGTTAAAGGTCTCAAAAGCCTCAAAAGCCCAAAAGACCAAAAAAAGATCTAGAAAAAACTAGTGGCTCACCGACTGACCCTCGCTTATATCGGGCATGACGTCTATGGTATGAAATACTCTCTTTGGCCAGTTTGGATCAACTATCCTGTCTCTACCCCTCCCAAGTTTTTGCATCTGCACGTTAGCAGAACCTGGAAAACAGCAAAATGTCCTTGGTGGTTCAGCAGCAACCAGCAACATCAGTGTGCTATCACCGTTCTTCTCACACTAAAGCCAAAACACAGGAGCTGCTGAAAACAAAACTAGCTCCATCCTGGCCTAAACCAGGACAGTATCCACCCCTTATTCCCTACCATTTACGTTATGCTCAGGTCTCTCACTTTCCAATTAATCACTGCCACTTTTGTCTTTAATATATACACAGATATCATTCCCTTAGTCTATGGACCATCCCTCCAGAATGTCTATTGAGTTCATTTAGTCCACGATCCTGGGTTCCATCTGTCTTAACAGTCTCTCAGGGCAGGAGAGATGGTGTGCAGTGTCGGATTGTTGCATGCTGCATCTGGAACTTACATCTGGTGTATCTGGCACGGCTGGTGTAGCTTGTCCGCAGTCGGCAGATCGAAGGTGTTGATCCCGACTGTGCGCCAGTTGTTGAAGTCAGTCCATCACTGCTGCACTTTGCTCGGTTTCATCAGAGTTCCCTCTTCATTGAGTCGGGTGATTCTTGCTGTAATACCTTCGATATAGAACACAACTATAGAAATGATTATATACATGATTATATACAATATATACATAATATAAATGACTATATGCAGTATATTATAGCAATTAACATCACACAGTTCAGACTATTGGCTATTTTCACCTAAAATCAGATCTCCATGAGGTACACATCGGACTTCTCCATCCTCCTGCATTACCCACCAAGTGCATCCAGGCCCTTGAGCGAAAGCAATCCCATGGATGGGTTTGCCTTTGCCCGAGGCAGGAATAACCCAGACTGTCTTTCCCAGCATGTTTTTTACATGTACTACAGGAACTTTGTCTCCTTCTACAGTACGCAAAGGTTTTGACTGGGCAGGGCCAGCCCGATTGGTGGATCCTCTAGTGTTGACTAACCAATGTGTATCCCAGTTTTTGTAGGTTCCACCACCCATTGCTTTCAGTGTAGTTTTCAGTAGTCCATTGTACCATTCAATTTTCCCAGAGGCTGGTGCATGATAGGGGATGTGATACACCCACTCAATGCCATGCTCTTTGGCCCAGGTGTCTATGAGGTTGTTTCGGAAATGAGTCCCGTTGTCTGACTCAATTCTTTCTGGGGTGCCATGTCGCCATAAGACTTGCTTTTCAAGGCCCAGGATGGTGTTCCGGGCGGTGGCATGGGGCACAGGATATGTTTCCAGCCATCCGGTGGTTGCTTCCACCATTGTAAGCACATGGCGCTTGCCTTGGCGGGTTTGTGGGAGTGTGATATAGTCAATCTGCCAGGCCTCCCCATATTTATATTTCAGCCATCGTCCTCCATACCAGAGAGGCTTTAATCGCTTGGCTTGCTTGATTGCAGCGCATGTTTCACACTCATGGATAACTTGTGCAATAGTGTCCATAGTTAAGTCCACCCCTCGATCACGAGCCCATCTGTATGTTGCGTCTCTTCCTTGGTGGCCTGAGGTGTCATGGGCCCACCGAGCTAGGAATAATTCACCCTTACGTTGCCAGTCCAAGTCCACTTGAGACACTTCAATTTTAGCAGCCTGATCCACTTGCTGGTTGTTTTGATGTTCCTCAGTGGCCCGACTCTTAGGTACATGGGCATCTACATGACGTACTTTTATAACCAGCTTCTCTAGCCGGGCAGCAATATCTTGCCACAGTTTGGCAGCCCAAATGGGTTTGCCTCTGCGCTGCCAGTTGCTCTGCTTCCATTGCTGTAACCACCCCCACAGAGCATTCGCCACCATCCAGGAGTCGGTATAGAGATAGAGCACTGGCCACTTCTCTCGCTCAGCAATATCTAAAGCCAGCTGGATGGCTTTCACCTCTGCAAACTGACTCGATTCACCTTGTCCTTCAGTGGCTTCTGCAACTCGTCGTGTAGGACTCCACACAGCAGCTTTCCACCTTCGATGTTTTCCCACAATACGACAGGACCCATCAGTGAACAGGGCATATTCCTTCTCATTTTCTGGTAGTTCATTATATGGTGGGGCCTCTTCAGCACGTGTCACCTCTTCCTCTGTCGACATTCCAAAGTCTTTCCCTTCTGGCCAGTCCGTGATCACTTCCAAGATTCCTGGGCGACTGGGGTTTCCTATTCGAGCTCGTTGTGTGATCAGTGCGACCCACTTGCTCCATGTAGCATCAGTTGCATGATGTGTAGAGGGGACTCTCCCTTTGAACATCCAGCCCAGCACCGGCAGTCGGGGTGCCAGGAGGAGCTGTGCTTCAGTACCAACCACCTCCGAAGCAGCTCAAACCCCTTCATATGCTGCCAAGATCTCTTTTTCAGTTGGAGTGTAGCGGGCCTCAGATCCTCTGTATCCCCGGCTCCAAAACCCCAGGGGTCGACCTCGAGTCTCCCCTGGTGCTCTCTGCCAGAGGCTCCAGGTAGGGCCGTTCTCCCCGGCTGCGGTGTAGAGCACATTTTTAACATCTTGCCCTTCCCGGACTGGCCCAAGGGCTACTGCATGAACTGTCTCCTGTTTAATTTGTTCAAAGGCTTGTCGTTGTTCAGGGCCCCATTTAAAATCGTTCTTCTTTCGGGTCACGTGATAGAGAGGGCTTACAATAGAACTGTAATTTGGAATATGCATTCTCCAGAAACCCACAACGCCTAAGAAAGCTTGGGTTTCCTTTTTGTTAGTTGGTGGAGACATTGCTGTTATCTTGTTGATCACATCCATTGGGATCTGACGACGTCCATCTTGCCATTTTATTCCTAGGAACTGGATCTCCTATGCAGGTCCTTTGACCTTCCCTCGTTTTATGGCAAAGCCAGCTCTCAGAAGGATTTGGATTGTTTTCTCTCCTTTCTCAAAAACCTCTTCTGCTGTGTTGCCCCACACAATGATGTCATCAATGTATTGCAGGTGTTCTGGAGCTCCACCCTTTTCCAGTGCAGTCTGGATCAGCCCATGGCAAATGGTAGGGCTGTGTTTCCACCCCTGGGGCAGTCGATTCCAGGTGTATTGGACGCCCCTCCAGGTGAAAGCAAACTGTGGCCTGCACTCTGCTGCCAAAGGAATTGAGAAAAATGCATTAGCAATGTCAATGGTAGCATACCACTTGGCTGCCTTGGACTCCAGTTCGTACTGAAGTTCTAGCATGCCCGGCACGGCAGCACTCAGTGGTGGCGTGACTTCATTCAGGCCACGATAGTCCACTGTTAATCTCCATTCTCCGTTAGATTTCCGCACTGGCCATATAGGACTATTAAAGGGTGAGCGAGTCTTGCTGATCACTCCCTGGCTTTCCAGTCGACGAATCAGTTTATGGATGGGGGTCAGGGAGTCTCGGTTGGTGCGATATTGCCGTCGGTGCACCGTTGTGGTAGCAATTGGCACCTGTTGCTCTTTGACCCTCAGCAACCCCACAACAGAAGGATCCTCTGAAAGACCGGGCAAGGTGGACAGCTGCTTAACGTCCTCTGTCTCTACAGCAGTTACACCAAAAGCCCACCGGTACCCTTTTGGGTCCTTGAAATACCCTCTCCTGAGGTAGTCTATGCCAAGGATGCACGGAGCATCCGGGCCAGTCACAATGGGGTGCTTTTGCCACTTGTTCCCAGTTAGGCTCACTTCGGCCTCCAATAAAGTTAACTCCTGGGACCCCCCTGTTACTCCAGAAATAGAAATGCGTTCAGCCCCTCTATAGTTCGATGGCATTAGGGTGCACTGTGCACCAGTGTCCACTAGAGCCTTGTACTTCTGGGGGGCTGATGTGCCAGGCCATCGAATCCACACAGTCCAGTAAACTCGGTTGTCCCTCTCCTCCACCTGGCTGGAGGCAGGGCCCCTCTAATTCTGATTATAATACCTGCTGTCAACAAATGGGTTCGTGTGGGACGCATGCGGTTGAATCTCATCCCTGTTTCTCATTTCTTGTAAGTACGAATCAGAAGCCCTTCTACCCCATCTGGGGAACTGCCCACTGGAGACTGGAGCAGCACTTTTCCTGGAAGAACCCTTATTTGTGGCTGTTTTCTTTTTCAACTCACGTACCCTTGCCTCTAGGGTCGAGGTGGGTTTTCCATCCCACTTTCTCATGTCCTCTCCATGGTCACGGAGGTAAAACCACAGAGTACCTCGCCGTGTGTACCGTCTCTCTTGAGCAGGGGAAAATTTTCTCCTAACAGCTGAGATTCTGCTCCGTACAGGTGGCAAGTAGGACCTATCCTCTTTGAGTTGCCGAAACTCCTGGCACATTCTTTCGGCCAGTTTTTCCACAGCCGAGACACAGGCCCGTATGGAGGAAGGGATGTTGTCCTCATACTGCCGGAGTTGGTTAGCCACTGCACGCACCAGTGGTGCCTCATCGTCTTTCCAACTCATTGTTGCCAATGAGTTGGCATACGATGATGGTGCACTATGTAAAAACTTCCGCCACATGGGTCGGGTACATTGGACCTCATCTGGATCTACGGGTGTCTGCGGGTTATCCAGGTCATGATAAATCAATTCCCGCACAGCTAATTCCCTCAGAAACTGAATACCTCCCTCCATATTGGTCCACTTCTTTGGGTGGCATATAATGTCTTCCTTAAAGAAATACCTGTCCCTCACACCTGACAGGAGTCTCCTCCACAGACTGCGGGCTTCTGGTTCTCTTCCAATTGCCCTGACAATGGCTGCTTGCTTAGACAAGGATCCCAGCTGCCTGGCTTCCCTGCCCTCTAGTTCCAGGCTACTGGCCCCATTATCCCAGCATCGGAGCAGCCAGGTGACAAGCTGCTCACCTTGATTACGGCTGTAATCTTTTCGGATATCTCGCAGCTCAGTCAGGGATAGGGGTCGGGTAATTATCTCTGCTTCTGCCTCTCCCTGTTCTTGTGATGTCCCTGGTTCATCCTCATCTTTTGTGGGGCGAGCTGATTTCTTTGTGCTTTTCTTCTTTTGTACAGGGGCAACTGATAACGGCACGGGTGGATCTGCAGTGCCTGTCACAGCAGCCACGGTGCTCAGAGCTGGGGCTTGCACAGCCGCGGTGCCCACGGCAGGGATTGGAACGGCCGCGGGGGTCGAGCAGCTGCAGCGCCCATGGCCAGTAGCAGCGACTGGGGCAACCGCGATGCCCGCGGCGGGGGGTGGAGCAGCCGCGGTGCCTGCAACAAGGAGCGGGACGGTCGCGGTGCCCGTTACAAGGGTTGGGGCAGCAGCGGTGGCCGCGACGGGGGGTGGCACAGCCGCGGCGGGGGCTGGAGCGGCCATGATGGCCGTGGCGGGGGCTGGAGCGGCCGTGGCGGGGGCTGGCGCGGCCGCAGCGGCCGGAGCGGGGGGTGGAGCGGCCGCGGTGCCCACGGCAGGGGGTGCAGCGGCTGCTGCGCCCATGGCGGGGGGTGGCGCGGCCGTGGGGGCTGGGACGGGCGCGGGGGCCCTGGCGGGCCCTGGGGCGGCCGCGGTGCCTGCGGCGGGGGTCGGGGCCGGGGCAGCCGTGGTGCCCGTGTGGCGAGGAGCGGAGCAGCCCCGGTGCCCGTAGCGGAGCGTGGGGTGGCCGCGGCGCCCGTGGCGGGGGACGGCGCGGCCGCGGGGGCTGTAGCAGGGAGCTGGGGTGGCCCTGAGCCTACGCCTGCACCGGCTTCTAAGCAAAAGCAAGATGTGACACAAATGTATTCCTACTGATAGGAGTAACAATCCGGTCCGAACATCCCAAAAGTATTCCAAGTTTTCAGAAACTCCCGTAACTAACCAAGAGGGCAACGAGAAATCAAAGGAAGGCATTTTTACCCAGGAGGGGAGAGAGAAAGCAAAGGAGGAAGTTTCCCCCTGTTGACCCCCCGGGAAGGAAAAGATAAAGGAATAATTACTGATAGTCCCCACCAGATTGGTCCCGAAGTACGAAGCTGTAACTGTTGGTGCCGCTTCGTTCTGCACATCGCTTCCTCCCAACGTATATGAATACAAGTAGTAAACTGGTCTAAACACCAATGATTTTACCATGCCATAAGCCAGTGCTAAACCACACACCGAAGCAATAAACCTAATCAAAAGGCCAGAGGTAACAGACCACGCATAAACAGTGACAACCAGCATACAGTAAGGTGATACACGATACAGCTCTGAGAAGCACTCTGAAAACAATTCGAACAACATTGTGACCAGCGGCAATTAAAGTAATACAACGGATGCTTATAACAAATTGTTTTAACACACTCTGGTCGAGTCTGTTGTTATCTCAACCCTTTGAGCCTGATCGGGGGCTTTAAACCCTGGACCCTCAGTCTGATGCTCTCTCAGCTGAGCTAGCCGGACCCCTCTCGAGCCCCACGTTGGGCGCCAAAAAAGGACTGTCGTGGTTTAACCCCAAATTGTAACCCAATACCACACAGCAGCTCGCTCACTCCCCCACTCCCCGGTGGGGTGGGGAGGAGAATCGGAGAGAAAGGAAAACTCGCGGGTTGAGATAAAAACAGCTCACCAGGACAGCAAAGTAAAAAATATGAAAATATATTAATAATGATAATAATGATAATATATACAAGGATAATAGAATATATAAAACAAACAGTACACAATTTCTCACCACCCGACGACCGATACAGCCCGTCCCGAGCAGCAAGCAGGGAGCAGGGGTATCCCCCCCCCAGCTATCCCAGAACAGCAAGTTCCAGGGAAAGCAGGCGAGGGAACAAACAGCCAAACGAGCGAAAAACAAAAAGGTAAAAGTAGAGAAACAAAAAGCAACCCGAAGGGAAGCTTAAGGATTAGGGCAAGTTAAAGGTCTCAAAAGCCTCAAAAGCCCAAAAGACCAAAAAAAGATCTAGAAAAAACTAGTGGCCCACCGACTGACCCTCGCTTATATCGGGCATGACGTCTATGGTATGGAATACTCTCTTTGGCCAGTTTGGATCAACTATCCTGTCTCTACCCCTCCCAAGTTTTTGCATCTGCACGTTAGCAGAACCTGGAAAACAGCAAAATGTCCTTGGTGGTTCAGCAGCAACCAGCAACATCAGTGTGCTATCACCGTTCTTCTCACACTAAAGCCAAAACACAGGAGCTGCTGAAAACAAAACTAGCTCCATCCTGGCCTAAACCAGGACACCTTCACATCCCCAATGAGCCCCTCCTTGTTGGTGAAGATGAGCTCCTGCAGAGCACCTCTCCTTTTTGGCTCCTCTGTCGCTTGGAGGAGGAATTTATCGGCAGTGCACTCCAGAAACCTCGGGGATTGCTTATGTCTTCCGGTGTTGTCCCTCCAGCAGCTATTGGGGTGGTTCAAGTCCCCCCTGAGGACCAGGGCCTGCAAACTTGAGGCTGCTCTTACCTGTCTCTAGAGGGCACGATCCACTTGTTCCTCCTAGTGGGGTCAGACACCGACTATAATGTCACCTTTACCTGTCCTCTCTTTAATCCTGACCCATAAGCTCTCAGTCAGCTCCTCATCCATCCCCAGGGACAGCTCCATGTGCTCCAGCTGCTCCCACACCTCCGTTTCCTGTTCCGATTCTTGTTTCTGCTCATGTTGCCCCTCCTCCTCTTCCTCCTTTTTGTCTTCCTCTTCTTTATCCTCTTGTTCCTCTGTTTTCTTCCTCCTGTTCCCCCTTTGCCATGTGTTCCTCCTCCTCCTCTTGTTCCTCCTATTCCTCCTGTTCCTCCTCCTCTTGTTCATGTTCACGCTCCTACTCCTTGTCTTCCTTATCCTTCTCCTCCTCATTTTCCTCCTGCTTCTCCTATTCATCTTCCTGGTCCACCTTTTCTTCTTTCTCCTTTTAATTCTTTTCCTCCTCCACTTCCTGCTTTCCCTCCTGTTGCTTTTCCTTCCACTTACTCATCTTCCTTCTCTCTTCTCCTTCTGATCCTTCTCTTGGTACTCCTCCTCTTGGTACTCCTTGGTATTCCTCCACCTTCTCCTCCTTCTCTTCATCTTCCTGTTTCTCCTCCTGTTCATACTCTACTTCTTGTTTTCCTCCTCCTTCTTCTTCTCCTGTTCACCCTTTTCCGCTTCCTCCTCCTCCATCTCCTTCCCCTTTTTCTCCTCTTCTTTCTCCTTTTCCTCCTCTTCTGCCTAAAATTCCTGTTCCTCCATTCTCTTCCTTCTCCTCTTCCACCTCCTCCTGTTCAACCTCCTCCTCTTCCTTCTCCTCCTCTTCTTTCTCTTGTTCCTCCTCCTCCTCTTCCATGTTTTCCTTCTGTTCTACCTCCTACTTGTCCTCCTCCTCTTTCTTCTCCTCCTCCTCCTCTGTCTTTTCCTGTTCCTCCTCTTTGTCCTCCTTGTCCTTTTTCTCTTCCTGTCCTTCCTTTCCCTGTTCCTCCTTCTCTTGTTCCTTCCCTTTTCTCATCCTTCTTCTCCTCCTGTTGCTTTTCCTCCTCCTGCTCCTCCTCCCCCTGTTTGTCCTCATCTTCCTTTTTTTGTTCTCCTCTTCCGTTTCCTCCTCCTCGTCCTGGGAACCTTTTTTCTGAAGCATCAGCTGTGAGCCAGCATCCCTGCACAGCCAGGAAATCCCTGCCTTTCCCCTGCCGAGCCTACGGCTCCTGGCTAACTCTAGGCTCTGTCCTAACTCTCTAACCACTCGTCTTAAATATCAAACCACTTTTTCTGCTCTTGGTTAATTGCTGAGCACATGCATGTGTTGAAGTCTTGGGGCTGTGCAAGTTCACATGAGCAGGACTAAAACGCAGCGCTTCAAAAGCTGTCACCTCTAGGCGTTGGTATTCAGCATTCCGAGGAAAGAAAACTACTGCTAATTCTTTCACCAAGTAACAGACATTTGCATAGGAAATAAAAAATAAGCATGGTCCTGTAAACACTTTCAAATGAAGACAACTGTTCATGTGCGGGAGCGTTTTTTGTGTCGGTAGAAGTCTGCTGCCTTGCGCCTTTGCTTCCTAACCCCAATTCATTTGAGTGAAGAGGGCCGGGAAGGAAAGAGATTTCGTTTTTCATCACCTACAGTTTTTCTACCCTGTTTTTCTTGCTAGTGCGTCAGGAGGAGCATCTAAAGGCCAATTGGCTTGTGCTTGCCTGAGACCTGCAGCGGTCACTTGCCCTGTGCCCCCTGCCTGCTGCTTTTCCTGTAAGTGGGGGAGAGAGGAGGAGGATGGCCACCACGGAGCTTCTGGTTCTTAATAAAGAGCAGCCTGACATAATTTCTCCTGCTGTAGAACGTACTGCCCGCCTCGCGATGAAACTCCCATCACAGCCAGCGGAGCTCATCCTTGATGCTAAACTATGGCAAGGAGGCTCTGAAACGTCCCACGGGGCGAGTCCCAGTACTTGACCTGTCTCGGCCGCAGCAGTCAAAGGGGACGAGGATGACCTTGTCTGCTGCTGCTGCTCTCGGTCACAGAGCGTGGAGAGTGGTGAGGGCAGGCAGAAATCTGGCAAGACAGGTTGTGGTGTCAGCTGCTAGGTGGCCTTGGGGAGAGCATAGGGGCGTCCTGGAAATGCACAATGACATCATAGAGGCTTTGGGAGCCTGGATGATGTAATCTGTGCTCTTGCATTACCTGGCTGATCTGGAGCTGGGGACGTCCAGCAGGGCTGTAGGGATAGTGGCACCTGAGGAGAAGAGGGTGTAGAGTGGATAGTGGAGATTGCACCTCTAACTTAAAGAATTTTCTGGAAGGTTTTCCACAGCTGTGTCTATGTGCCTTGACTGAGAGCCTTGCTTCCTCCTGTTCCTTCACACTGTCCTGAAACAGCTGCTTCTGGATTCTTTTTTCTCCTTTTTTTCTCTTGCCTTTTTTTTTCTCTTCCTTTCTGTACAACTAATACACTTGAATCATCCAGAACTTGGAAAATTGTCCATTTGTTTCTAAGCAAGTATTTTTTTCCTTCTAATTAAATATTTGGAAGGCTTTGAGAAGTGCAGACGTTAGCTCACGTGAGAATTATATTCCTGCTATTGTCTGCCCTGGAGGCGGTTAACCTTCCTAGCTCTGAAGTTGCCAGCTGAAATACTCCTATGGCCACAAGTCAAAAGCCACGTCCCATGTGCAGTGGTGAGCTGAAGTGAGGAGGAGCTCTGGACAGTCATTTGGGGTGGGAGGCAACAGCAGCTTCCTCAAGGCCCTGCTGTTCCTGATGGAACAACGCTAATTCTTCATTCTTTCCACTTCCTAGCTGTCAACAGTAAGTGTCCTGATGATGTCAAGTGATGCAGGTCAGTATTGCTCTGTCTTGCTCTGTGAGAGTAGCTGGGTTTCCTTGGTTTCCGTGTATGGCCTGCCTTTCAGGGGACCATGTAACAACGCTGTAATGAAGAGTTTCATTTCCAAGGATTTCAGATGGTTGTGTCTGTGCAGGACACCTCAGTGCGTGAAGACAGAGTGCTGTCAAATGTCTTTGTCCTGGAGATGAACTGTTGGCTTCTTTGGGATTTTTCGTGTTGATCAATGAAGTCTTTTGGAAATCCCGTGCAGCTTCTAGTGCTGAGGCCTGAGCTGCCTTCTTCCAGTTCTTCCAGCCTTTCTGTTGCAGCAGAAAGCTGAAGGAGGGTTTCCAGGGCTTGAGTTTGGAGTAGCCCCTTTGGCATTGGGAAGGGTGCTACCCTGTGGCACGTTGTGGAGCTCTGCTCCAGCAAGAGATTTGTCTCCCTGCTGCGTTCGGAAGTGTTGGCAAGCCTTCCTTTCTTTTGATGTGGGCAGCCACCCCTGGTGGGACACTTGCCTGGCTGTCCAGAGCTGCCATTCTCTGTCTTGGATTTGTTGCGCTGTAGAGCTGTCCTCTTACATCCTGCTGTCTCCTCTGTGCTTGCAAGCCTGACACGCAGTGCATGGATTCATGAAAAGACAAAGTGTCTTAGGCAAGTAAACATTGCTCAAGGAGTGTAGGCATGTGTGAGCCATGAAAAGTTCTGTGAAGTTTGGGGGTTTCTTGGGGGGAGTCTGTGCTTGTTTTCCGGGTATAAAAAGGTGGTTTCTACATCCAAGAGGTTTACCATACATCGTTCCTCAACCGTGCTGACAGCATGCTTGAAAAGAGTTGAAGATTTCTCTGGCAGGAAGATCAGCAAGGTATATATACAACTGCAGTGCCCTTTTGTCTGCTTGGAAGGGGACATTTCATGAAGCAGAATACTCTTCTGGAAGTTGTTGATGCCTGCAGAGAATAACTATTGAGTGTAGACCTTTAGGAAAAATCAATGCAATCGCTGAGCCTTCTCTTTCTCTTGTGGCAGGAGGAAAGTTCTGGTGGGAAGATAGGCCCGTTCTGTGCTTGTAAAGAGCTGATTTTGCTGAGAACAGTTCTCTGCCACTTCAGCGTTGAAATGGCCAAACCGATTTCTGATGAACCAAGCAGATCTATTTCTATACCTGCAGCCTGCTTTTGCCAAAGGGGTTTTCTCAGGCAGGGGATAAAGTATCCTGACGTAAAGTACATCAGGATAATTTCTGAGCCTTCTTAATCTCTCTTTAGGTTGGTCAAAATCCGGAATAGTTGGACCTTGGCACGCACGTCTCGAGCAGACGGAGAACCACTGCTGAATTCCTTGTGTGCTGTCCTGGTACATGAAGGTTTTGGGTTTCATGTGTCAGCAGGACGCAGTTACTGCCTCATAAAGGTAAATGTCAACTTGACATCCAGCAGTGTGAAAGTCGGTGCCGATGAAGAGAATCTTGGATGCGAATGTTCCTGGTAAGCCCGGATTTGGGGGAGAAGGTCTCTGGAGGTGTTAACTTTGATTTGTGTTGGTGTATTCTTCTTCAGCAGTTACCTGTTGGTGTTTTTGTTCAGAAACCCTGCACTTCATCTAAAGACATCGTTGCCTCTCTTTGCAGGCCAGCGATGGATGTTGGTACAAGATGAATGATGCCTCTGTAGTTCTTTTTGACATCCAAATCATTCTGTCAGCAAGCATATTTAGTCTTCTATGCCAGGTAATTACAAGGATTCAGTGGTGTTCAGAATACACTCCTCCCTCCTGCCCCGTTCCTTTTATTGCTATTGTTGTTCTCCTCAGTGGCGTGTAGCTTTCTGTCCTAGGAGAACATTACTGTTTGCCTAACTGAGTTCTGTCTGTTGTGCAATTCGCCAGGTTCTTTCTCCTCTCTCCTTGCTCGGAGGAGGTGAAGATGAGAGAGGAAACAGCTCAGCAGAGTTACGCTGCTTTACCTGAACTGCTGCCACACCTCCTGGCACGGTGACTCTGGGTAAGGGTGCTCTCAGGGTGCTGTCTAACCTTTTCCAGTGCTCATCACCAGCGAGCCGCCAGCCCCCGAGGAAGGGGAGCACCCCCCTTCTTTGGGCACCCCAGGCTCTTGTCATGCGGGATAACCTCCCGCACAAACAGAAGCGGCCGCTGGCAGACTTCTTCAAGGAGGCTGGAATGAGGCAGAGGAAGATCCCGAGAGCAGACGTCCTTCAGGTCCTCAAGGGGGTATGCAGGGAGCAGAACGGGAGTGAAGTGCTGCCCCTGCCATATGTCCTTGCGTGCAAAGCCAGGGTGGTTTCAGTGGAGGAAATGGTGGTGGTTCAGCAAGGGGCACGTTCTCTTGTCTTTCCCTCAGAGGACGGCTCCCACAGCCTGTGGAAAGCTAGAGGGGAAAGGGAGGACAAGGATGGGAGAAGTGGGATGTCATCTAGAGCAGGCTACGGGAGTGAGGGGTACCCATTGCCTTATGGTCTCCAAAGAGAGTTGCTGCTCACTTCTGTGGCTGCCTGGATCCTGCTGCAGACACTGAACTGGCATCACATTTCCCAGTGTCGATACTCGTCCTTTCCCCACCCGTCTCGTATATATATTCCCGCTGCGCTGCCTTTCAGCCCGTATCTGTGCAGCAGTGCTCACCCTGAGCCTCACTTCCCACAGGGGACAGCGGTACGGAGCTGTGAGGCGCACGCTCAGGTCTCCGAGGGTTCGGCAGTGCCGGTGTTAACTGATCCTCTAGTCCAAGCCAAAATAAGCCTTCTGGAAAGCCAGGGGGCTGGGAAGTTTGGCATGTTAAGAGCCGAGAGGTCTGCAGAAGGCAGCGAGAGCTTGGTAAAGCCCAGTGAAGTTGTTAATGCTTAAACCTCACCAGATCTAGTGTGACTAGAGAGGCAAATTAAGGCATGAACTAAGTTTCCAATTAAGGGTTTCCTTCTTACAATAGAAGACGCTTCCATTTTCTCATAGGTAACAGCCTGAGTGAGAGAAGCTGCAGCAGCATGTGCCGCTTGTGAAAATAGGTAACAAGGGATGGTTGTATTCAGTTGGTCCTTACTTGCTTCCTGTATAGGAAAACGGTACCTTCATTGAGTTTTTTGTGTATATGCAGGGCCTTGATAGTGTTACTGTGTGGGCACCACGTACGTGAATGGCAGGTTTTCTGCATCTTTGTGACTGACCTTTCTTGTTTCTTTTAGAGAGGAAAATCTTGCTAGGTACTCCCCAGGAACTACAGAAATGGCAAGAAGTGATGAAGAAAGAGGTGCCAATCAAGGCGGGAGTGTAGGTTAGTTCTGGGGTTAAATTTTCTTGGCTGTGTTCTAGCCAAAAGCCTTGTCTTAAGCAGTTGAAGCGAGCTGAACTACTGGGTGTTTTTCATGCCTGCACAATTCTGTATTGCTACGGACTTTACCGGCCATAGTCACGGACTCTGGGCCTGTCCTGTAGCGAGCTCAGCACAGGTATTCAGAAGAACAATGTGTCCTCTTCCAAAGTGCTTCCAAGATTGAAGTCCCCAGATGGCTGTGGGCAGGTGGGAATACCCAGAAAGGGGCAGTGTCCCTCAGAATGAGGAAGAGTGGGGTGGGTGCAGGCGTAGCGTGACAGTTTTCATGGCCTTGAGCAGCACAGCCAGGCTTTTCAGGCAGCAAGGCCAGCTGCCAGGGTGTGTCAGCAGCTCCCCCCGAGCGTGGAGGTGGGCATGGGAGAAGAGAGTGCTGTTCCTGGTGGTGTTTCCCAGGGGACGGTCGGTGGAAGCTGCTGTCAGGGCCTGTAATTAGGAGCTGTCATCTTGGTAGTCGGTGGGAAATAAGAGGAGGGTGGAGGCTGAGTCATGAAAGGCCATATTAAGTAGGAACCAACAGGGAAGCACCAGTGGAAGATCTCAAGGGAATGAAGGGATGTTCCTCCATGAAGGAGATACGGCCGACAGCCCAGCTGAAAGGCCTCTACACAAATGCCCGCAGCATGGGCAACAAACAGGAAGAGTTAGAAGCCACCATGCTGCTGGAAGGCTATGACCTAGTAGCCATTAC
The DNA here is from genome assembly GCA_009819775.1 of Phoenicopterus ruber ruber. NCBI lineage: Eukaryota > Metazoa > Chordata > Aves > Phoenicopteriformes > Phoenicopteridae > Phoenicopterus > Phoenicopterus ruber. The sequence goes on along the minus strand of WNMK01000048.1, from coordinate 499,608 downwards.
AGAAACTTGGTGGGATGAATCCCATGACTGGAGTGCGGCTATCGATGGCTATCAGCTGTTCAGAAGGGACAGGCGAGGAAAGAGGGGCGGAGGCGTTGCCCTCTACATCAAGAAAGGGATTGAGTGCGAGGAGCTGTCTCTGAGGAATAACCATGAGCAGGTTGAAAGCTTATGGGTAAGAATCAGAGACTGAGGCAACAAAGGGAACCTTGTGGTTGGGGTCTACTACAGGCCACCTGACCAAGGGGAGCCTATTGACGAAGCCTTCTTGCTCCAGCTATGGGAGGCATCGCGCTCGCAGGCTCTCGTCCTGCTGGGGGACTTCAACCAGCCCTGACATCTGCTGGAAAAGCAGCACGGCGAGCTGTAGGCAATCCAGGAGACTCCTGGAATGCATGGAGGACAACTTCCTAAGCCAGGTAATAGACAGCCCCACCAGAGGGGATGCTATACTGGACCTGATGGTCACCAACGCGAGTGAGCTAATAGGTGACGTCAAGGTTGGAGGCAGCCTGGGCTGCAGTGATCATGCGCTGGTGGAGTTTACAATCCTGAGGGATATGGGTCACAGGAAGAGCAAAGCCAGGACCCTGAATTTTAGGAAAGCAAACTTCCAGCTCTTCAAGGAGTTAGTCAATAGGACCCCCTGGGAAACTGCCCTCAGGGACAAGGGGGCAGAACAGAGCTGGCAGATCTTTAAGGAGGCTTTCCATAGAGCACAAGAGCTCTCAATCCCCAGGTGCAAGAAATCGAGCAAAGGTGGCAAGAGACCAGCATGGCTGAGTCGAGACCTGCTGGTCAAACTAAAAGGCAAAAAGGAAATGCATAGGCAGTGGAAGCAGGGACGGGTATCCTGGGAAGAGTATAGGGACGCTGCCCGGTTATGTAGGGACGGGGTCAGGAAGGCCAAGGCGCGGCTAGAGCTGAACTTGGCGAGGGACACAAAGAATAATAAGGCGGCCTTCTACAGGTATGTCAACCAGAAAAGGAAGGTGAAAGAAAGCATACCCCCCCTGAAGAGCAGGAGCGGCAAACTAGTGTCAACGGACGAGGAGAAGGCTGAGGTAGTCAACGACTTTTTTGCCTCAGTCTTCACTGGCAACCTCTCCTCCCACACCTCTCGAGTGGATGGGCTGCAAGACTGGGGACTGGGGGAGCAAAGTCCCTCCCACGGTAAGAGAAGATCAGGTTCGTGACTACCTGAGGAACCTGAACGTACATAAGTCTCTGGGACCTGATGAGATGCATCCCAGAGTCCTGAAGGAATTGGCTGATGTAGTTGCCAAGCCACTCTCCATGATATTTGAAAAGTCACGGCAGTCAGGTGAAGTCCCTGGGGACTGGAAAAAAGGAAACGTAGCACCCATCTTTAAAAAGAGTAGGAAGGAGGACCCTGGGAACTACCGACCTGTCAGCCTCACCTCTGTGCCTGGGAAGATCGTGGAACAGATCCTCCTAGAAACAATGCTGAGGCACATGGAGGACAGGGAGGTGATTGGAGACAGCCAGCATGGCTTCACCAAGGGCGAGTTCTGCCTGACCAACCTAGTGGCCTTCTACGATGGGGTGACTGCATCAGTGGACAAGGGCAAAGCAACCGATGTCATCTATCTGGACTTCTGTAAGGCCTTTGACACGGTCCCCCACAACATCCTTCTCTCGAAACTGGAGAGATATGGATTTGATGGGTGGACTGCTCGGTGGATGAGGAATTGGCTGAATGGTCGCATCCAGCGGGTAGTGGTCAATGGCTCAACGTCCAGATGGAGACCGGTGACAAGTGGTGTCCCTCAAGGGTCTGTATTGGGACCGGTCCTTTTTAACATCTTCATCAATGACATAGACAGCGGGATCGAGTGCACCCTCAGCAAGTTCGCGGATGACACCAAGCTGAGTGGTGCGGTGGATACGCTTGAGGGTCGGGATGCCATCCAGAGGGACCTAGGCAGGCTTGAGAGGTGGGCCCGGGGGAACCTTATGAGGTTCAACAAGGACAAATGCAGAGTCCTGCACCTGGGTCGGAGCAACCCCTGGTATCAGTACAGGCTGGGGGATGCAGGGATGGAGAGCAGCCCTGCCGAGAAGGACTTGGGGGTGCTGGTGGATGAAAGGCTGGACATGAGCCAACAATGTGCGCTGGCAGCCCAGAAGGCCAACCGTATCCTGGGCTGCATCAAAAGAAGCGTGACCAGCAGGTCGAGAGAGGTGATTCTGCCCCTCTACTCTGCCCTGGTGAGGCCCCACCTGGAGTACTGCGTCCAGCTCTGGGCCCCTCAACATAAGAAGGACGTGGACCTGCTGGAGCGGGTCCAGAGGAGGGCCACAAGGATGATCAGAGGAATGGAGCACCTCTCCTACGAAGACAGGCTGAGGGAGTTGGGCCTGTTCAGCCTGGAGAAGAGAAGGCTCCGGGGAGACCTTATTGCAGCCTTTCAGTACTTGAAGGGGGCCTATAGGAAAAATGGGGAGAACCTTTTCAGCAGGGCCTGTTGTGACAGGTCAAGGGGTAATGGCTTTAAACTAAAGGAGGGGAGATATAGGCTAGAAATCAGAAAGAAGTTTTTCACAATGAGGGTTGTGAAGAACCGGAACAGGTTGCCCAGAGAGTAGTAGAAGCCCCATCCCTGGAAACATTCAAGGTCAGGCTGGACGGGGCTCTGAGCGACCTGATCTAGTGAGGTTGTCCCTGCTCATTGCAGGGGGTTTGGACTAGACGGCCTTTAAAGGTCCCTTCCAACCCAAACTATTCTATGATTCTATGATTCTATGATTCTATGAAGTCTATGTGTGAAGTGAGGGAACCAACTTCAGGGTGTGTAGGAGACTGTTAGCTGTGATGAAGGCAGTGAGTGAGATGCTCCTTGTAGGAGCTTGGTCGGCATGGGCCAGTTGTGAAGTTTTCGTGACACCGGCTCGGGGCTCACCTGTGGGCAGGGGGTTTTGGTGGAGGAGATCCAGGCAGCGCCGGACGAGTCCGTGGAGAGGGCCGAGTGAGCTGGGCAGCCGGTGCAGCGCCAGCTCCGGGATCTCGGCGTGCGAGCCCCGGCCAGCGATGCCCGCTCGCCGGCCAGGTGCGAGCTGAGTATTGCACGCTCAGCCAGTCCCTGCCTGGCCCCCGGGGCGTCCGCGGCTCCTTCGCAGGGCCAGATCCAGCTGGCCAGCAGTGATGCTGGTGCTGGGACAGTGATGGTGCTGCCGGTACTGGGGCAGTGATGGAGGCCTCCGTCCTCCCGGCGTTGATGCTAATCAACGTGGTTTTTCCCACGGGCGCCCACCACCCGGAGCGATGCCCCGTGTACCCATCCTCTCGGTGGCCATCCCCAGCCCAGCTCAGCCAGCCGCAGGGTGGGCAGGGGCTGCGTTAACCCCCCCCGGCCTCCTCCCCCTGCTGCGCCAATGACTGCAGGCAGAGAGAGGCACTGCAAAGCGAACACCCAACTCTTTTAATGACTTAAGCAAGAAAGAGGGATCTGGGAGAGGGCTGGGGCTGGAGCGGGTGGGTGCAGGTCTCTGCCTCCGGATCTCCTCTGCACATGGGTGCTACGGGGGACGGTGCTGGACTGGTGGCTTACGGGTGGCCGTCCTTGTTGGCTGTCTCCATGTCGGTCTCCCTCGGCACAAAACCCGCAGCTGGTCCAGTGACACGTGCAGGGCCACCTGGGCCAGCTTCTTCATGCGCTCCCACTTGGGCTGCTGCTTGGGTGTGATGGGCACTGACTGCTCCTGCTCCTGCAGCAGAGTGGGCGCAGCCGTGAGACTCCCCATGGCCCAAGGGATAGCAGGGGGTCGGTGGTAGGGTGCGGCAGCCGCAGCGGCATGTGAAGGTGCTGTGGCAGCCCCTCTGGTGGGGTTTGCCCCCCCGTGGCGAAAGGTGCAGCCAGCTCGGCTGCTTGGGTTTGGCGGCAGCCCCGGTGCGCCCCTTGCTGCTCGCTTCCGCCGCTGGTGCCGACTCCTTCTTGGAATCAGCCGGGGGCTGAGAGAGTTCTGCTTTGGCTCGGTGTAACTCGTGTGTCCGTCTGTGTCTGCCTTTGCTCGTTGCCTGCGTCTTTCCCTGTGAAGGGCTGAGCTGGGGGAGGTTCTACAGCATGGACCTCCTCCCTCCATCAACCCGCCACAGCGCGCCTGCCTTTCATGGCTGCTGTTCCACATCCTTCCTTCTCAGAGCCGCGATCAGAAGCTTCATCCGGAGGAGAGCTCTTCGCCTCGTGACCTCATGAAGAGAATCCAAGAGCAGAAGGAAGAACTGGGCCTGATGGTGGACCTGACGTCCGGAACTCGCTACTGCAGGCCAGAGGTCAGCCTTGGTCTTGCTGTCGGGGAAGCGAAGCTCTGTGACGTTCATTGCCCCTTCCTGGGGAGCGCTGGTGGGGCCGTGCCGGGGGGCCGTGCCGGGCGCGGGGAATCGTCCTGGGGCAGTGGGTGTGTGTCCTTCCCTGTGGGGTCTGTGAGTGCAAGCGGTTAGCGAGAGCTGCAGGGAGCCTTGGCCTGCACCCCGTCTCAGCCGGGCTGCGGGAGTGTCCCCGACAGATCCTCGGACCCCAACGGAGGCCGAGGAAGAGACGTCGGAGGGTCCTCGAGTCCTGCAAGGCTTGGGCAGGATTGTGACAGGAGCTCCTGGGGTTCATGGCATGCTGCCGCACCCGGCAGAGCCCCGGCTTGGGGAGCCTGGGGGGCACGCTGGGGCTGGCTTGAGGCTCCGGGTCGGGCGGTTGGCGCAGCGGTCCCACCACCATCACTCTTTGTCCCAGCGGGTGGCAACCCTGGATGGAGTTCAGCAAGTGTGCCCTCAGGTGGTTGCGGGGCATCCTCAGCCCGGGGTGGGGACGCTGTTCCTGGGGACAGCGGTTCCGGGCTGCGGCGGGGACGCCGGTGGTGGGGCTGCCAGCAGCAGGATGGGGTAGAGCTGAGGGTACCAGGGGTGTTGGTAGCAGGCTGGGGGAGGATGCTGGTTCCGTGGCCGCGGTTGCTTTTAGTAAGGGCGAGGTGTCGCCGCGGCTGCAGCCTCTGCCGGGCAGGGGCCGTGGCCTCCTCTCCAGGGACGGGTCCGGCGGGGCCAAGGCGTCGGAAGCGGAAGTGGCGCTCGGCAGGCCCGGGGCCAGCGCGGTCATGGCGGGCAGAGGGGGCTCCCACGGAGCAGAGAGGTGTGTGCATCTGCCGCGCCTTGCCCCTGCCCCCACTGCTCAGCGCCTTCCTCCCAGCCCAGGACCTCCCACGGGCTGCCCCAGGGCGCTGCAGTGACGTGCGGCCCGGTGCTGCCAGCAGCCACGGTGCCCGGGTGGGCCCTGACCCCAGCAGCATGCCGCCGGCAGCGCCATGTCGCCCGTTGCATTGAACATCTTGCAGCCCCTGGGCAGCAGGGAGCCGTAGCTGAAAGCGCGGGAGGGCCGAGGGACTGGGGCGGGCAAGTGTCCCCGGACTGGGGCGGGGCGTGGGGCCGGAGCCCCGGGCCAGTGGGTTAAGGCCTCCGTGCTGCAGGGTTTCGGTGAAGCGGCTGCATTAAACCTGTCCCCTTTTGCTGTGCAAAGGCCCTTTGTCCCCTGGCGTCCGTCCCGGGTTCGAGGCTGCTTGGCGAGCACGTTGTTGCCGTGGGATGCTCTCCGCTTGTCGCTTCCTGCCTTCTGCCCGCTGCCGCCCGCCGCGGCGCCATCCCTGTCCAGCTTGGCCTCTTAGTGGGTTTTTGCGTGTTTGGCCAGCTGGCGCGCCACCATCTTCTTTTTCTTTGGTGGGATGTTGTCCCGCAGGGAGGTCTGGTGCGTCTTGGCGGTGCTGGCTGACGCGGGGCGCTTGAGCTGCTTGCCGCCCGCCTCTCCCGATCTGGGCCCCACCCGGCAGGAGAGGAGGCCCGGCGGCAGCAGCAAGCGAGTCAAAACCACCCGGGGCTGCCTGCGCAGCGCCTCCTCCACCAGTTGGGCCGTGCTGGGCGGACGATGCTGGGGGGCAGCCGGGGACCTCGCCAGGGGACTCAGCAGCGGGATCTGCAGGGGGCTCAGCAGGGGACTCTGCGGAGGCCCCTTGAGGGGATCTTTGCGGGGACTCTCCCCAGGGCTGTCCTCTGAAGTCTCCAGAGAGCTCTCGGGGGAACTCTCTGGAGAACTCTCCAGGGAGGTCTCCTCAGAAGTGTCTGAGGGACTCAGTGGCAGCCAGGTGGGGAGGTCCGCCGCCACCCCACCCTGCTTGCCCCTGGGGTCCTGCACGGGGGAGGCCGGCACCCCCCAGAAGGGGTCGGCATCCCCCAGCATCGCCGCTGCCAGGCGGTCCTCGGGGCGTTCACCCTCTGCCCCGTAGTCCACGAAGTCGAGGGCTTCGTTGAAGGAGGTGGTGCTGGCAGGGCTGTCGGGGACATCGGCCAAGATGTTTTCGCCATCCACCAGCATCACCGCCGCCACTTGCTCCTCGTTGCAACCGCCCTCTGCCCTGTACTCCAAGAGATGGGGAAGGTTGTTGAGGTAAGTGGTCAAGTTGGGGACGTCGGGGACATGGGGGACGGTGTCCTCGCCATCCCCCAGCGCCGCGCCACTGCTCGCTCCTTGGGGCAGCCGCCTTCCGCCACGTACTCGCAGAGGTTGGGGAGCTCCTCGGGGACCTCGTCAGTCACGTTGGGGACATCGGTGGTCGAGATGGTGTCCTCGCTGTCCCCTGGGCGCGTCTCCACCGCCTGGGGCTGGGGGCACTCGCCGTCTGCCACGTGCTCTGAGAAGTCGTGGAGCTCAGGGAAGAAATCGGTGTTGGCGAGGCTGTTGGGGAAATGAAGGACGTGAGGGACGGGATGAGGTGGGGGAGCAGATCGAGGACCTCGGTGGCCAAGTTGGGCCCATTGGTGGTCAAGACAGTGTCCTCGCTGTCCCCCAGCCCCACTGCCACCACTGGCTCCTTGGGGCAGGCGCCCTCCCCCACGTACTCAGAGAGGTCAGGGAGCTGGTCGAGGAAGTTGGTAGAGTCAGGGACACCGTCGACTGTGACCTCGCCGTCCCCCTGCCTCGGCACCGCCGGTCGCTCCTGGGGGCAGCTGCCCTCCGCCACATACTGGGAGAGGTCGGGCAGCTCGTGGAGGAAGGCAGTCCAGCTGGGGCTGTCGGGGCCATCGGGGACGGTGTCCTCGCCATCGGCGGTGTTGAGCCAGGTGCGAATAAGTTTGAGCATCGCGTCCTCTGCCTCCTCAGGAAGGGCCTCGGCGAAGGCGGCTGGCCCCTGCTCGGGCAGATCCGCGGGCTTCCTCGGAGCCGCTGGGGTGGTCAGCGCTGCTGCAAAAGCAAACAAAGCCAACCCAAGTGTGGGGCGATGCATGCTTTCCTCAGCTTGGCCACCCGCCTGCAGGCTCTGCCACCCCCCACAACTCACCTTGGGGCTTCATCGCGGTTGTGCCGGGCAGCGGAGCCAGGGCGGGCTGCTGGGGGCTGGCGGCAGGGCCGCTGTTCTCGAAGGCCTCCCCGTCCTTGTTGGAGGCCTCTGATGGCTTCTGGGCGCTGCCGGGTGGGGTGTGGAGCACAGAGGGGCCCTGCACCCTATGCTGAGCCGTGGGGCGGCAGGGTGGCGGGGGGCCGGGGTGGCCCGCGGCCCACGGCCCCAGCCCCATGGGCTGGTGGGGCAGCAGCGTCGCCATCAGCAGATGCTCTCCACAGCCGTAGGCAGGGGGACAGGGAGCAGGTCCGCGGGGGAGCTGCACCCCCTGGGGTTGCTGCACCATGGGTGGGAGCTGCACCTCAGGGGGGAGCTGCACCCCACAGGGGAGCTGCACGCCCTGTGGGAGCTGCACCACGGGGGGAGCTGCACCCCATGGGCGAACTGCACCACGGGGGGGAGCTGCACCCTGCAAGGGAGCTGCACCCCACGGGGGAGCTGCAACACAGGGGGGAGCTGCACCCCGTAGGGAAGCCGCATCCCCCGTGGGAGCTGCACCCCCTGTGGGAGCTGCGCCACGGGGGGGAGCTGCACCCCACGGGGAAGCTGCACCCCATGTGGGACCTGCACCCCATGTGGGAACTGCACCCCACAGGGGAGCTGCACCCCATGGGGGAGCTGCACCTCCTGAGGGAGCTGCACCAGCTGCCCTGGGGCCCCCAGGGGCCCTGGCACCCCCTGCCAGACGCTGGCCTGCGCCAGCTGCTGGCTGATGGGGTGGACCTGGGCAGGCTCAGAGGAGCCTGGCAGACCCCCCGGGACGGAGGGCAGCCCGCAGGCAGTGACCGGTGGCGGCATGGCCGGGGCGCTGAAGCTCAGGCCGGGCACCTCCGATGCCATCAGCAGCCGCAGAGGGAACCTCTCTGTTGGGGGAAGCGAAGAGGGGTGATGGGGTGAGATACGGGCGGGCTGAGCCGGCTGGGGGGTTACCTGGAGGGCAGGAGCACCAGGAGGAGCGGGAGCCTGCTGCTGTACCTGCCATGGCAGTTGGCCAGTGTGGGCTTTGGTGGGGGCAAACAGTCTCCGTCCCCATGGCGATCATTCCGCCAGCACCTGCTTCAGCCAGCCTGGCGAGGGTGGGATTTTTCACACCACCACAACTTCCCATCTGAATGATTTCCCATCCTGCTGCTGATTTCCTGTCCTGAATGATGGTTTCCCATCCCCACCCTGGTGTCCCATCCCCGGGATGGTTTCCCAGCCCAGCGATGATTTCTCAGCCCCGTGATGGTTTCCCAGCCCAGCGATGATTTCTCAGCCCCGTGATGGTTTCCTATGCCAATGGTCTCCCATCCCACCATGTTGGGGGTGCTTTTGGGTTGTTTTTGTCCTGCCCCTCTCTGCCCTCGGGGGCATCTGCTGCTCCCAACTGTGGTGGAACCGGTGCTGGTACCGGTACTGTGCGGCCATGATGCAGTTTCTCTCTCTGATGCCGGAGAAGGGGAGGGTTTCACAGAGGTGTTGGAGGGGCTGGGATGCTGGCGTGATATGGGTCCTCCAGGGGGATCCTCTCTTCTTCAGCGGGGGGGGGCTGTCCTTCTGCTCCTTGCAATGGGCCTGATACCGGAAAAATGGGTTAAATAAAGGGCCCTCTAACACTTCCTTTTAAGTTCGAGAAGGCAGGCATTCTTCATTACAGTGCCGGATGCACGGGGGATCACTCCACCTCTCGTGCATTCCATAAGTCGTGAGAGTAGAGATTTATATCATTCTAGTATATACATAGTCCTTAAGATTCTTGGAATAATCATATATATTCATGTCATTTCCTACAACTAGTTGTAATATTCGCATCTTCATTACGCATGTGCTTTAATTCTCTGAGGGTCTTCTGTGAGGCTCTTTGGTGGTTCGTTGGGGTCTCCTGGACCCTCTGGTGGTCGTCTCCTTGGTGTCCTTTAGTTAAACTCTGCCTTGAAGCATGCGCAGTGTGGGTTACTGCATATGGCTTCTTTCTTTTGTTACCATTAGCTCGTCTTGGCTGGTTCTGCCTACAAAGCTCAAGGTTTCTTAGGTCTCTTATCTATTTCTACATACCAGAAGATTCTAAATTGCTCAAGCAAGCGCAAAGCAAGCACACAGAACTACCAACAAAGGCATAGTGTCATCTTTCAGCCTTTGTTCAAGGTATCATCTCCCCCCTTTTCTTGAGACTTTGGACTCACAAATCCAAAGCCTCAATACCCAAACCTGATTCTCATACACAGCTGAGAGCAATAGCTCCAGCATTGAGTCATAACACAAGCTATAACACAGACACATCTTCTAATTAGTGTCCTAATAAACAAGTTCTTTAACCAAGTCCAATTTGGTAACCATGAGGTAAGTTTGTTCCACATTTCTTCAAATCCCCAGGACGTATTGTCCTTAGTGACTTGATGTAAAATTTTAGTCCGTTCCCAGATTTCCTCCAAGTCTGTAGAGATTCTTCCACTTTGATCTACATACATGCAACAGCGTGTCTTTATAACTGGGCAAGCCCCTCCTTGGGAGGCCAGTAATAAATCAAGGGCCATTCGATTCTGTAGGACTACTTGTGATAGACTAGGCCTTTCAATCTGCAAGGCCTTTATTGCACCCATAGTTTGGTTTTCAATTTCCTCAATTACTGCAGCTGTAGTCACGATTGTCTTTTCGCATTCACTCACCCCAAGCCATGGAAGGAACCACCTAACAAAGCTAGGGAATTTTGTGGGCCGCTTTGCAATAGCGTTGTGAACTCTCTTTGTTCGCCTAAGACAGGTTCTTCCCCACCCATTCTGTTCATGTAACTTCTCAACTACTGTCATATTAGGGACTAGAGCTCCCAGCGTGCATGCTCCTCTCCGTCCTAAAGGCAACACTTTTCGAGCATGACCTCCACCTAACCAAGACCAGCCTGTCCCTAATGGGACTGGGAGGCCGGTCTAAGTTAATCTAAGAAAAATTGGATCTATGGTAGTCCTGTTCGGAGAAGTGGTTTTGTTGCCCCCTGGATATTGTGGTTGTTTTTGAAGACTCTCTGAACTTTGGTAAGCAAAAGGAAGAGTGGTTGAAAGAGTCTCTTCTTTGAGAGTCATAGATTCCTGTAGTGTGCTTGTCTTTGTGTCTTTGTGTCTCTGTTTCCTCCCTGCAGTGTGGTTTTGCTGGGCTGTGAGGCTGTCTTGGAGTAGGAGAGGTAAGAAATGTCGTCTTTAAAGGTTTGGAGCTCCCCCCTGCCATCCCCGGGTGGCCAGCGGGCAGGAGACACCCCTGCACCTACCCAAGGGCCTCGCTCGCCTCACGGGTGGCTGTGGCCTCAGGACTACCGCTCCCAGCATGCCCTGGGAACAACATGTCTGCCTGACAGCCACATGCCCCAGCACTACAGCTCCCAGAATGCCCCGGGGCTCCATCCTGCTGTCTGACCCTGCGGGGACACCGGCCCGGCTGCCCCACAGGCCCCATGGCCGCCTCCCCGGGGCTGCCCAGGCCCTCGGGCCCCGTGGAGCAGGGAGGAGGAGGGGAGAGAGAAGGCCCAGCCAGCTGAGCAGGGGCTACAGGCAGGACAGAGGGGCCAGGCTGCAGGACAGAGGGACAAGGTAAGGCCAGGAAGCAGCACCCGGCGACAGGACAAAAGAGAAGGAGAGGGAGCGGGAGAGAGCTGTGGGGAAAGAAACAACTAGGGGTGGGCTGTGGGACAGACAGGGAGGAATTAGAAAATGCAGACAGGGAGCTGGACAGAGAAAGGCCAAAACAGTGACCGGCCTTAGGGCAGAGTGGAAGGAATGTAAAAATAGGGAGACAGAGAGAGAGAGACGGAGAGAGAAAAAACAGCTGCGGGCTACAGGGCAGAGAGCGAGAGGGACTGAAAAAAACAGGGACAAGGAGCCAGATGGAGAAAGAAAGAGGAAGAAACAAATAGCAAGAGGCTACAGGGCAGCAAGGGAGCAAGTGCAAAATAGGCAGCCAGAGCCAGAGAGAGACAGACTCAGAACACCAATTCCTGTCAGTTGCCCCCATTTCTTGAGCGCTGCCCAGGAACTGCATTACTGGGAGCCTCAAAATATGTGCTGCCTGCAAAAGCCCTGCCCTGGGCCCAGTCCTGTGCCCTTCTATTGGTGACGATCAGGAGCTACTGGAGAGAGTCCGGTGGAGGGTACAAAGATGCTGAGTGGCCTGGAGCATCTGTCCTGTGGGGAGGCTGAGGGAGCTGGGGCTGTTCAGCCTGAGGAAGAGAAGACTCAGAGGGGACCTCATTAATGCTCAGAAATATCTTTAAGGGCGGGTGTCAAGAGGACGGGGCCAGACTCTTTTCAGTGGTGCCCAGCGACAGGACAAGGGGCAACGGGCACAAACTGGAACACAGGAAGTTCTGTTTGAACATGAGGAAAAGCTTCTTTACTGTGAGGGTGACAGATCCCTGGCACAGGCTGCCCAGGGAGGGTGTGGAGTCTCCTTCTCCGGAGAGATTCAAACCCCGCCTGGACGCGGCCCTGTGCAGCCTGCTCTGGGTGACCCTGCTCTGGCAGGGGTTGGACTGGATGATCTCCAGAGGGCCCTTCCAACCCCCACCATTCTGTGATTCTGTGATTCTGTGATACTGTGTTCTCGTGGTTCAGCCCAGCCAGAGGCTGAGCCACTCGGTCGCTTGCTCACCCCCCCCGCTCCCAGTGGGAAAAACAAACAAACAAGAAACCCCAACAATAACAACAACAGAGTGTACTTAGCACTGCTTCCCGTACAGGTCGTTCCCCACCCAGAGCCCAGCGCCCAGCCTGCTCCCGAGCAGCGATCCCCCCGCTCCAGTCATCCCCCTCTATACAGTGAGCGTGATGGTCACATGGTATAGAATAGACCCCGGCCAGCTTCTGGCGAAAATTAACCCTATCCCAGCCACAAGCAGGACAACTGGACATTAGGAAGCATTTCTTTACCAAGCGTGTGGTCAAACACTGGAACAGGCTTCCTGGAGAGGCGGTCGATGCCCCGTGCCTGTCAGTGTTTAGAGGCATTTGGACAATGCCCTTAACAATGTGCTTTAACTTCTGGTCAGCCCTGAAGTGGTCAGGCAGTTGGACTAGATGGTGGTTGTAAGTCCCTTCCAACTGAAATATAATATAATATAATATTCTATTCTATTCTATTCTATTCTATTCTATTCTAAATTCAGCAGTGGCCTACTTCACCCTTCTTTGTTTTTTTAATTGATAAGGAAGCAGTAGTAGCTCATCTTGTTCCCCTTTAACATCCCTTGCAAGCTTGAACTTTTGGGGAGCTTTGACTGTCCTAAGACAATCCCTATTTCTCCAGACAACATTTCTAAACTCCTCCTTTGTAGCCCGTCCCTGCTTCCACCTCCTGCCTGCTGCCTTTTGGCACTGGAGCTGAGCCGTGAGGTTCCTGGTTAGCCCAGCCGGTTCCCTGAGAGGAAGGGTTGTTTTCCTGAGTATCACGACAGACCCTTCCTGTGCTTGCAGGAAGATGTCCTTAAAGGGTTCTCAGCTTTCGTAGATTTTTACCTTTCAGAGCTTCCTCTCCATGGGATCTCCTACAACAAGAGCCCTGAGCAGGCCAATGTCTGCTTCGCTGAGATCCCAAACCCGAGTTCTGCTACTCTTCTGCCTTACTTCCCTTGGGAACTGGGACCCAACAATTTCACGGTCACTGCAGCCAAGGCTGACACTTGAACGTCCCTGACCAGCCCTGACGCTCTCTTGGCCCACCTGGCAGCTGTGATAAGAAGTTGACCCTGAGACTCTCCAGGACCCAATGGGACTGTTTGCACCCAAGCGCTTTGCCCGCCCAGTGAGCGCGAGGTTCACTGATCTGGAGACTTCCTCGGGTTGCCTACAGAAGACTGTCCACTTCCTCACCCTGACTGAGTGCTTCAAACTTCCACCTCGATGTCACCTTCCCTGCTGTCTCCTCTGTTCCTCACCCACAAACGCTCATACAACCGGTCATCTTCCCACCATACATTCTATCTGCCCCGTCATACAGAGAGCATTCCCCAGCCTCATTCTTCCCCCCTCCCCCAGCGCCTCCTAAAGAGCTGTATCTAAAGAGCAACGAAAGTTGTGCAAGCTGTCCCCCCACGTCACAGCAGTGGTTCCCTCAGAAGCTCTGTGACAGAATAAGGGGCTCCAGATCCTCCTGCCTGTGTTCCAGGCTGAGGACATTGGTGCACATTTGGGTTGCAGATGCTCAGACGAGACTTCTCATGGAGAAAACTGGAACCGAGCACCCAGGACCCCACATATGCAAAGGCTTTGCTTCGGAGCAAAGACATGCTGGAAGGGATGGCAGGGGGCAATGTAATGATGAAATGAGATGCTCCCAAAGACAACAAATCCTGCAGTCCGGAGACAAACAGGCCAGGGCCATGCCAGCCTTTCAAGAGAGGAGTTTGCTGCCTGAGATGACTCTGCAGCACCTTGTGCCCATCTCCAGGAGCACAAGGTACCCCTGAGAAAGTCCCTGCGTGAGGTAAGCCTGCGATCCAGCCACACTGTGGATATCAGTGGCATGTTTTTCTTTGAGTACGTGGGCAGAGGACAAGTGAGAGGAGAACTGTCGGGGGTTGAGAGCGTAGGAACACGAGTGGAGATCCTGGTGTGATGCACATCCCAATCCTGCAGCACCCCTGGGCATAGACAGGATGGATCTTGCCTCCTTGCCGTGATGCTGCCATTCAGATGCTGGCACACGGGCACCAGAGCCCTTTGGGAAGCCCTGAGGTGTCTGCCCAGCACCCACTCCGGTGGGACATGGCTTTCCTGAAGGTCCTCTGCTATATTTGCCAGCCACATGCAGCTGCGTGGGGCACGCCAAGCACCTGGTATGGCACTAGAGGCCTTTTTACACCATTAAAAAGAGAGCCTTGAAATAATGCAGGTGCCTGCAGGGCAGGGATGAGTTTTGTAGCGAGCTGAGCTCTACTGAGTGCAGAGGCTGGTGCCTGGAGGGAGATCTGACCCTCCTTCTGCAGGAAGCCCAGCAGCCACCACAGAAATGTGAGTCTAACAGCCCTCCAGATGCCCTAAACATTGGGTGTAATCTGAGGTGACCAAGGGACCCTCCCCACAGCCCCGCAGCTGATGCTCAGGCAGGTGTGGGTGTCCCATGTATGCTCCATCAGAGCTTGCACACACATCCACAAGTCTTGGACCACCCCTGGCACCTCAGATGCCACCAGGTGTTTGTGTGTGAACCGCTGACTGCCACCCTCCATCCCCGTGGGTCCCAGTGGGAGCTCAGGGAAGGGGCTGGCCTGCAGACACCTATTTTGTGCACACTGAGCCGAGACAAGAGGAATCTCAGCTGCTTTGGTTCTGTGGGGTGGATGAGGGAGAGATGAACCCCACTCCAGCCCCCGGGCTACTCTCCAGAGAGGAGATACCTGATGGACTCAGCTGAATATCTGCCTTTTCCAGGGGGAAACGATCCCTGCCTGTCACTGCCGCGGTGTCCTGCCTGGCAATGGGACGGGGCTAGGGGCTAGGGGAGGTGAACATTTACAGCTCTTGTAGACCACCACACCATGGTAAGACAAATCCCACGTCTAAGATCAGTCTCTCCAGAGTTGAGAGAGGGCCACTCAGTGATTACTTCAGTCTGCATCAACCTACGCTCCCCGGGAGAGACCCTGCTGCCTTGCAGGACCTGTCACCCCTGGAGCATCAGGGACATCTCCAGGGAGCCTGGGAGGGCAGAGAAAGTGCTGCCTTGGGCTGGTCCTCTGCTGCTGAGCTGGGCCAGGCTCCTGGGAGCTCCTGGCAAGCGTGTAGTGCTGCAGAGAGACCGCTCTGCCCAGGCGCAGCTCCTCTGCAAAGCGCAGCAGGGCTGAGGGCACTGCCTGCAGTCCTTGAGGGCAGAGGAGCGAGGCAGAGAGAGCTTAAAGGCAGATGGGAGTGGGAAAACAGCTGAGAGCTCACCGGGGTAGAAATTTTCACAGCCTATTGCACAGTAAGTCTCTGGATGCAGGGCAATGCAGGTGACTAGCCTGGAGAGGTCTCCTAAGACCTGTACATCCCACCGCCTGTAGGATCTTTCAGGAGGACTCTCACAGTTTCCCTAGGGTAGAAGGACGTGCTCCAGAGTAGGGCTTCCCTGCTGCACCATCAGAGGGACGGGCAATGTCGGCCGCCTTCTCCCAGGGATGATTCCAGGGTGTGAAGGTGGGTGTGCAGGCAGGGGTGCCCAGGGCTGTCCTTCAGAGCAGGGTCCCTACGCCCCAGGGGCTGTGTGCTGGGGCAGGGACTCTGCCGCCTGCCAGGGTCAGCACTCAGCCTGCCCGGGGAGCTCCCCACGGCGCTGTGGGGAGAAGCTGTGGGTGGAAGGAGAGACCCCCATCAGGGCAGGGTCCTTCTGCTGTCGAGAGGGTGCTGGGTGGGTCAGGGCTGCTCACAGCTCCAGATCACCCCCAGGACATTCCCAGGGGTGTTTTCAAAAGGAAGGTCGAGACTGATATTACTATAAGATAAGGAGCGTTCCAGAGTCTGTCTTTTTAGTTTGCTGCTCTTAGGTCTGCCAGGATCCTCCTAAAGTGCCCTCAGCCACTCCTCTGCTGGACCCATCAGGGCTGTTCTGACGTGTGCTTTTCCACCCGCAAACAGGAGCATGCGCCCAGCCAGTGCCCTGCAAACAGGCAGGTTTCTGTAGAGCTAAGGTGAGTGCGCAGAGGGTGGGATGGGGTCTGTGAGCACTGACAAGAAAACACGTGGCAGAGGGAAACACCTCCCAGGGTGAGAATCCCAGGCAGCAGGGATGTGATCTGGGAATGGGAAGAAATTAAAATCAGAAATGTAGTGGGAGGGAGAATTCAGAAAACTCCGTATCATCCCCTCCAATGCAGACCCCTTCCTCTGAGCAAGCCCCCTTGCCTTCTCTCCCCCCCAGCAAAGCCTCTGCCCTCAGGGCCGTGGGGCCAAGACATGAACCACCTCCTCTGCAGCCAGAGCTCCAGCAGAGCCATGGGGCAGCTCTCCAGCCAGGGGCCCCGTTCCCTCTGCAGAGCACAGGGGCTGAGAGCAGCCGCCCGGCAATGTTGGTGTGTGGGAGGGGGCGTGCCCAGCTGGGTCAGGGGAACACTGTCCCGAGCGCCCGGCTGCCTCTCTCAGCCAGCCCCTCACTGTTATTTCCCTTGTTTCTCTACTAGTCTGTGTTACTGCTATTGTTACCTTGGTGTTGCTGTCAGGCTCTCTGGGGATGGGAGTTTCAGCTGCAGAGTCACACACTGATCTTGTGGGTCCTTTCCTGCAGGTGTGTCCATGGGAAGGACTCTCCCAGCTTTCCTCTCATCCATGAGGCTGTGGACAATGCAGCCTGTGGGGCTGGGGAATGAGCTGGTTTTCCCTTACTGAGATGCCATCATGAAAAAACGTAGGTATCTCCTCAAGGTATCCTTCCAAGGTGTGAACTGCCCTCCAGAATGCAAATCTCTCCCATAGCATCTCTGTGGTATCTGAAAGCCCCAGGTATAAGCACAGAGATGCTACGACCAAGGAAATGCCGTTGAGTTGGTGAAATGAGCCATGTGTGTCCTTGGCTAGAAGTAGGTTGCTGAGATGTTGAGAAAAGGTGAGACATTTAGTGGTCTGCAGTGGATCCCTCTGCTCTCAGCAGTGTCTGCTGGCTTTTCACGGAAACTTAGCAGTGCGATCGCCCTCAGTCTCAGAAAGGCGCGAGCCCAGGGCATCTCAGACTGAGGGACAGAGCAGCTCTCCTCACTCTGCTCTAATCCACAGGCAATCCTCTTGCCTTGCAGGATTCGCTCTGTTCTACCTGACTGCAACAGAAATACTGAGGGTTTCTGACATCCCCAAACAATCCTCAAATAAGATGGGGGAATTTTTTTAAAAGAAACTTTCAGTCTGCCTTCTGCAATCCTTGTTCCTTAGAACTGGGAGTGCAGATGCTGACAAGCCCTTCTGCGTTAGGGGTGGTTTCATCTGACAGAGTTGAACACCAGGACTGGACCCTGCTTCCACTGTTCCCATGAACTCAGTGCTGCAGAGCAGGGCTGACACCTCAGCAGCCAGCGGGCAGAGGCTCAGCTCCTCACGGCACATTCAGGCAGCACCAAACTGGAGCTTCAGCCATGGAGCTGAAGGAAGGTCTCCTACAAAAGGAAAGAGGGGAATGGGGTGTGTAGCAAGGGGAGGGTCTGTAGGAAATTCCTTTGGGTTTGCTCAGAAAAGCCTCCCCTGGCTTGTTAATGACTTTTCCTCCTTGCACGGGTCCCCATGTCCAGAGGAAGCAAATGTCCAACAGCAGCTCCACCACAGAGTTCCTCCTCCTGGCGTTCGCAGACACACGGGAGCTGCAGCTCTTGCACTTCTGGCTCTTCCTGGGCATCTACCTGGCTGCCCTCCTGGGAAATGGCCTCATCATCACCGCCGTAGCCTGTGACCACCGCCTCCACACCCCCATGTACTTCTTCCTCCTCAACCTCTCCCTCCTCGACCTGGGCTCCATCTCCACCACTGTCCCCAAAGCCATGGCCAATTCCCTCTGGGACACCAGGGCCATCTCCTACTCGGAATGTGCTGCCCAGGTCTTTTTCTTTTTTATGTCAGCAGAGTTTTCTCTTCTCACCATCATGTCCTACGACCGCTACGTTGCCATCTGCCAACCCCTGCACTACGGGACCCTCCTGGGCAGCAGAGCTTGTGTCCACATGGCAGCAGCTGCCTGGGGCAGTGCGTTTCTCAATGCTGTGCTGCACACGGCCAATACATTTTCCATACCATTCTGCCAAAGCAATGCTGTGGATCAATTCTTCTGTGAAGTTCCCCAGATCCTCAAGCTCTCCTGCTCGTACTCAGACTACCTCAGGGAAGTTGGGGTACTTGTGGTTAGTGTCTTTCTGGACTTCGGGTGTTTTGTTTTCATTGTGGTGTCCTACGTGCAGATCTTCAGGACTGTGCTGAGGATCCCCTCTGAGCAGAGACGGCCCAAGGCTTTTTCCACCTGCCTCCCTCACCTGGCCGTGGTCTCCCTGTATGTCAGCACTGGCATGTTTGCCTACCTGAAGCCCCCCTCCATCTCCTCTAGATCCCTAGATCTGATGATGGCTGTTGTGTATGCAGTGGTACCTCAAACGCTGAACCCCCTCATCTACAGCATGAGGAACCAGGAGCTCAAGGATGCCTTGAGAAAACTGGTGAGACATTTTTCAGCAGGCACAGACTGCCTGCCTTCCTCTGCAAAGGACTCCCAGTGTATGGTTTGACAAACCAAGCCTGTCTTTCCTTTTATTTTTTCCCTTTTTCAACTTGTGATGATGGAAAAAAAAAAATTCCTTGTTCATCTCCTCCTACCTAAGTATCCACGTGTCTTGTTTTACCCAGAGAGTGTGTAAATGAGGAGCCCGGCTCTCTGTGTATTTAAGCAATATAAATGAACCTGCAGCAACTTCTTGTCTGAGATCCATGCTCAGCAGGGCAGGAATGACTGGGAAATGGGAAGACCTTTTTGGCTACAGCAGCTCAAGGCAAGCTACTCTGTCCCTGGGGAAGTAGAAGCAGCCTGAGGAGCCCCAGGGTCGGGGCTCTTGTGCTGGCCTGGGGAGGGGAGATGGCACAGAAGGGGCTGGATGAGCAGATAATGAGGTGGATTAAAAACTGGCTGAAAGGCTGGGCCCAAAGAATGATGATCAGTGGCACAAGGTCTCACTGGAGGCCACTCACCAGTGGTGCACTGCAGGGGTCAACGCTGTGTCCAATCCTGTCCATTCAAACTTCAACCTTACCGTAATTTTGTGATTCTGTGATATCCTTTTTGGGAAAGCAGTGCTGCCAGGCACCGCTCTGAATTGCCAGCTATGGGAATGGTATCTGTGTATGAACCAAAGGACAGGAAGCGGGGTGATGGCTAATGAGGATGTACTGGATAGTGTGAGACCTGAGCATGTGTCCTGGTTTAGGCCAGGACGGAGCTAGTTTTGTCTTCAGCAGCTCCTGTGTTTTGGATTTAGTGTGTGAAGAACGGTGATAGTACCCTGGTGTTGTTGGTTGCTGCTAAACGATCAAGGACATTTTGCACTTTCCCAGGATTTGTTAATGTGCAGGTGCAAAAACCTGGGAGAGGTAGAGCCAGAATAGTTGATCCAAACTGGCCAAAGAGAGTATTCCATACCATAGACATCATGCCCGGTATAAGTGAGGTGGGCCAGTTCTCTCTTTGTTCCCTTCTTTTTCCCTTTTTTTGTGAGACCTCCCCCCATGGCCATTCCAAGATGACACAGAGTATCCTGGCTATGACATGGGCTGGCTCTCTCAACACCCTTGGATGCCGCCTGTCCACTCAATGGACTCTGAAGGGGTGAGTTTGCTTAAGTAGCCCCTGACTTGATCCTCATCCACTGCTGGTTGTTCTCTTCCTCCTTGAGTCCTGCCTCAAGGCACAAAGGCCTGGGAGACCTTGCTGGTGAACACAGAGGAAAACAAGACATAGTGTACTTCAGACCCAGCTGCCTCTACTCTTCCTAAATTCAAACACAATATA
This sequence comes from Phoenicopterus ruber ruber, assembly GCA_009819775.1. Lineage (NCBI taxonomy): Eukaryota > Metazoa > Chordata > Aves > Phoenicopteriformes > Phoenicopteridae > Phoenicopterus > Phoenicopterus ruber. The sequence goes on along the minus strand of WNMK01000048.1, from coordinate 479,742 downwards.
ACTAGCCGGTCAAAAGAGGTGATCATCCCGCTGTATTTAGCGTTGGTGCGGCCTCACCTTCAGTACTGTGTAGGTCTGGGCCCCACAGTTTAAGAAGGATGGGAAGGTCCTTGAATCCATCCAGAGCAGGGCAACAAAGATGGTGACTGGGCTGGAAGGAATGTCCTATGAGGAGCAGCTGAGGACTTTGGGTTTGTCTAGTTTGGAGAAAAGGAGGCTGAGGGGTGACCTCATTGCTCTCGGCGGCTTCCCGAGGAGGGGACGTGGAGAGGGAGGTGCTGATCCCTTCTCCCTGGTGTCCAGGGATAGGACGCTTGGGTATGGCTCAAAGCTGCGCCAGGAGAGGTTTAGCAAGGGGAGGGTCTGTAGGAAATTCCTTTGGATTTGCTCAGAAAGGCTCCCCTGGCTTGTTAATGACTTTTCCTCCTTGCACGGGTCCCCATGTCCAGAGGAAGCAAATGTCCAACAGCAGCTCCATCACAGAGTTCCTCCTCCTGGCGTTCGCAGACACACAGGAGCTGCAGCTCTTGCACTTCTGGCTCTTCCTGGGCATCTACCTGGCTGCCCTCCTGGGATACGGATTTCCTCAATGTTGGTGTCTGGAGGTTGGGCTCTTCTTCCCAAGCTGGGGTCAGGCTGAAGAAATGGCCGCCACGAGGCCGTGCTGCTTTGCTTGGGTTCTTCATGGGATGAGGGGAGGAGGGCATGGGGCAACGTGTCAGAGAATGGGCCTGGGCTGAGCTTTCACCTGTGGGTGCCCAGTTCCCCCAGAGATGGTGAATGATCGGCAGGGATCTGCCTGGGACTGTCCCCCCATGGCTTTCAGGCACCACAGCCTGCTCGCTCTGCAGAGCAGTACCAACAGCTCGGGGCCCTGCGGAGAGCACGGGGAGGGAGTAGGAGCGGCAAGTCAGGCCAGTAAAGACAAAATTCCCTGGTGAAAGGCTCTCTGGGGGCAGGGACATCCCTGGAAAAGAGCAAAGAAGCAACTCTGCTTCCAGGGCAGAAAAAAATGACAAAGAGATATCTATATCTGAATGCACCAGCTCGGGCAGGCTTTTCTATTGCTTGGGCAACTGGAGCAGCCCGAGGATCCCCCGGGCCAGGAGTCTTTTCCTTGGAGAGGGGCTGGCACAGAGGGGCTTGCTAGCAGTGGACAAGAAGGATGTCTTGGAGACAGGAGCAGACACCGGCCTCTGTCTCTTCCTGCCGTGGCTGGCCCTCAGCCCTGGGGCTGATGGGGAGGCTGGGACACGTCTCTGCCCCCCAGGAGCTGCTGTGACCTTCAGAGGGACTGGGGCTGTGATGTTGCGTGTGTAGAGCTTTGCGGTACCCATCAGTGGGCACTGCCCTGGGGCCAGCCCAGAACAGGCTGCTTTTCTGGGCTGGACAGGGGAGAGATGGGGAGAGCCAGAGAGGGACTGGGCTGGGCTGGAAAGTGCTCGGGAGAGGAACACGCTGAACTTAGCTGAGCTGTCTGACCATGCAGGGTGAGGCCTCGCACCAGGGGTTGGTGGTGCAGAGCCAGGGCTCGTGGAAGGGAGCTGAGACTTGCAGACACAGAGGAGAGAGGAGGCTGGTATGAACAGTTGGGGAAGGTGCCCCAGGGCATTTGTAGCCCCCAGCCTTTCTCTCTGGCCATTTCCAGCACTGGCAGCACCCCCCAAGTTTATGGGTGCATTTTTCTGTTTGGCCATTTCCGTCCTTCTGCTGGGCTCACTGCTTGAATCACTTTCCTTGAAGCAAAGGACCTCCAAGATGGTCAGGAACTAGAACATCTTTCCCATGAGGAGAGGCTGAGGGAGCTGAGCACGTCCAGCCTGGAGAAAGGAAAGCTGAGAGGGATCTTATTGCAGCCTGCCAGTACCTACAAGGACTTTATGGAGAATAGAGAGACAAGCTCTTCACCATGGTGCTTGGCAGGAGGACAAAAGACAGTGGGTGGAAGATGAAAGAGGAGAGGTTCAGCCTGGAGATAAGGAAAGTGTGTTTCACCATGAGCTGAGCCAAGCGTTGGAGCAGGTCACCCAGAGATGCTGTGTAGACTCTGTCCTTTCCTGTTTTCAAGCTCTGGCTGCATCAAGCCTTGAACAACCTGCTCCGACCCTTTTTTATGGCAGTTTGGACTGCACACGTCCTGAGGTCCCTTCCAGCTTGAGTTCAATGATCTTTTTTTTTAATGTGCTAGCCTGTTAATAATAGACATGTTCAGAAAATGTCAATAAAAATAAAACAAAGAACTAAAGACAAAGATGCAAAGCAAAGAAAATGTTTTAAAACACTTTTCAGCTTTTTAAATTCTTTGTTGCTTTATTTTCTTTTGCTTTAATATACTAGTCTTTGGGGGGAATTTGTATCCTTGTTCTTCTTCTTTTTTTAAAAAAGGAAGTTTTTTTCCAGAACTGGGGTTAGATGGAAGACACAAATGTCTTCAGCTACAGGGACACAGACATCTCCTGCCAGTACAGATGCCCTGGAAACCCCCTGCCCAGCCTGTAACTGTAGCTCCCGAGGGGCTCTGGTCTCCCACACCTCCTGTCTGATAGCTGCCAGCCCCAGGCCAACACCTCAGGTACACTGAGGCCTTTAAAAGTGACCGTGTATGTTTTCTGGTCAGACAAACAAGGTCTGTCCAGAAAGGTGAACAAATTTGCAACATCTAAAAAAATAGATAAGCACATTTTCATCAGCTGAAACAATTGAGTTCTTTGACTATAACGGCAGCGTGTCCTGGTTTTGGCCGGGATGGAGCTAATTTTCTTTCCAGCAGCTACTGTGTTTTGGATTTCGTATGTGAAGAATGTTGCTAATACACTGATGTTATTAGTTGCTGCTAAACGATCAAGGCCATCTTCCAGTTTCCCAGGTTTTGCTAATGTGCAGGTGAAAAAACTTGGGAGGGGTTTAGCCAGTCTAGTTGATCCAAACTGGCCAAAGAGAGTAGTAGCTGCCTCTAATGAGGCTGACTGTCGACAAGGGATAATCTCATGAGAAATGTTTTAGAGAGAGAGATACAGAAAGGCAGCCATAAAGATAATGAAAGAGTTGGCCCCAAGAGACAATTAGACTCCTGAAAGACAGGACAAGCTTTTAGTCCCTGAAGCTGAAAGCAGCAGCACAGGTGAGAGGTGTCTGAATGAACAAAGAGTAAGGGAAGGAGAAAACTGAAGACTAATGGAAAGGGCCTTTGTCTAGACAGTCTGCATCTGAAAAGATGTCTTTAGAAATGGTCGTTGTATCAGGACAGGGGAAAGTATATGAAAGGTTAGAGAAATTAAATCCAGAACACAATGCAGCCTTTATCCCTTGATCCAGTCTGACCCGGCAGCAAAGGCCAGCAGTGTCCTGAAGTGTATGAAGAGGACCTTCACCAAAGGAGTGAGGGAAGTGATTGTCTTCCCCTGCTCATCACTCGTTAGACCACCTGTACACGACTGTGTCCATTTTGGGGCCCCTAGTTCAAGTGTACTGGGTCTGGCTGGGCTGGGCTGGGCTTAACTTCCTTCACAGCGGCCCGTCTGGTGCGATGTTTTGCATTTGTGCCCAAACCAGTGTTGATACCACACCAGTGTTTTGGCTGTTGCTGAACAGTGTTTGCACAGTGCCAAGGCCGCCTCTGTGCCTCACTCTGCTCCCTCCCAGCCAGCAGGCTGGAGATGGGCAAGAACAGCTGACCCCAACTGACCAAGGGGATTTTCCCTAACATACGACATTGTGCTCGGCAATAAAAGCTGGGGCAGAGGAAGAAGGAGGCAGGATTTTTTTTTCATTCCAAGAGTCTTCTGCTTGGAGACTGGCTGGGCATCCTTTTTGCTTGTGGGAGGTGGTGAGTGATTGCCTTTGCGTTGCTTGTTCTTACTGGTTTGTTGATTTTTCAAAAATCTCTTTCTTTCACCTCTTAAGCTGTCTTTATCTTAACCCACAACTTTCCATGCTTTATTTCTTCCTGTTCTCTCCCCCGTCCCACTGGGGAAGGGGAGGAAAGAGTGAGCAGCTGGGCCATTGGCCAGAGTCAACCCAGCACATCAAGGAAGATGTTGATAACTGGGAGCGAGTTCAGCAGGAGGCTGCCAAGATGCTCAGGGGCTGGAGCACTTGCCTGGGAGCAGAAACTGAGGGAAAGGGCCTTGTTCAGCCTGGAAAAGGGAAGGCCTCGGGAACCTCATAGCAGCCTGCCAGTCCCTGCGGGGAGGTTTTCAGGACGATGGAGCCGGTCTTGTCACCGTGGTGCTTGGCAGGAGGAGAATAGACAATGGTCAGATGTTGAAATAAGGAATGTTCAGGCCAGAGATAAGGAAAATCTCTTTCTCCATGAGGGCATCCAAGCATTGGAGCAGACTTCCCAGAGCCATCGTGCCGTCTGTGTCCTTGGATGTTTTCCAGCCCCCACGTGGTAAAGCCTGGAGCAACGTGGTCTGACTCCATAGCTGATTCTGCTGTGAGCAGGAGGTTGGACCAGAGCCCTCCTGAGGTCCCATTCAGGATGACGGAAACCAAAATGATGCTGTGGTTCCTTCCCCTCTGGGTCTTCCCTTGATGACAGGAGGGAAAGTTTTCAGGTTCCCCGCGACCATGGAAGTAAGCCAGATGTTGGGATAGTCAGACCAGCTCCAGCTTTCTTGTCCTCCTCCCGGCAGTGTTGCTCAGATGCAGGGCTGCTTGACAGGTATCCCCAAACAGACCCGATCATTTCCTTTGCTTCACCTTTCATTCCCTTGTCACTCTTTTCCCACCTCTCAACTCCTACTCTTTAATCATCCTTATCCTTTCCCCCCATTTAAAAAGCCAACTCCTTTTCACCGTTTCCCCACTGGCCCTGTGTTCGCTCACTTTGTACCCGCCTTTGGTGTCTCTGAGATGGTTACCACGGTGCTTTCTACCTTGCTTAGCAACTCCATTACACTAGTTCTCTTTTCTTCTCTGTAGTGTCCTGCAGCTACTTACGTTCTGATCTTGTTAGAGACACCACCACTCAGGATGGCCATCGGCACACATACTTTAAAAGCTGGACTGTTGGAGCTTCAGTCCAGAGGGACCTTGACACACCTGGCATTTGGCCAGCAGAAACCTCAAGGTTTAGAAGGAAAAGCTCGAAATCATCTCCATGCAGCAGCATGGGCAGGGACCTGACTGACTAAGGAGTGCCCTGAGGAGAAGGGCCTGGGAACTGTGACAATGCCATACGAGCCAGGGGGCCTCACATTTTGAAAGGAGAGTGGAGGAACTGGAGAGGGTCCGGAGGAGGTCTGCCAAGACGGAGTGAGGGGCCTAAAGGGTGAGCTGGGAGGAGAGTCTGAGGGAACTGGCTCTCTCTAGCCTGCTGAAGTGGAGGCATGGGTTCACCTAGTAAGATCCCACACCTCCCTGGAGGGATGACGGAGCCAACCTGTCTTCACAGTCACCAATGATGTGACAGAAGCAGCAGCCACAAAGTGCCTCTTGGGAGCTTTAGGCTGAACCTTAGGAGAAAGAAAATGGACTAGGAGGAGCGTTGTTGGGATCTCCACCTTTGGAGCTCTTCACGTTTCAGCTGCGCAAAGTTGCAGCCAGCCTGGAGGCTGGACTAGAGATCCCTTCCAGTAATCTCCTTCCCACCAGCCCTTCCATGAGCCTGTGTCTTGCCACATGCCATACGAGAAGAGACTAAGCTGGAGGTGAGGGTCTCCGCATCATAGGACAATTCAGAGTGGAAGGGAGCTCAGGAGGTCTCGAGTCCAATGCCCAGCTCCAAGCAGGGACAGCTCTGAGGTCAGACCAGCTTGCTCAGTAAATGTCAGCATCCAGAGAAAGAGTTTGCATGTGAGCGGGGCATCTAAGTCACCAATACAGTAATGGAGATGAGGCATTTGACCAGCTCCCTGAACATCGCTGTTGGTATGCCATGGCTCCTGAGATTCCTGGGAACAGCCAACTTCTTGTCCAGAAGACTGCGATTCTTCTGCAAGATTCCCGGCAGGCACATCACGAGAGCATGGGGTGCTTTAGGTTGTAAACAGAATTGGAAGAAAGCCTCGGACTTGGGTACTACCAATTTAATTTCTAATAGAGGGGAAGATGGAGCGATGTCAGCACTTCCAGGTTCTTCCTGAAGATTGAAGGCCTCAGAGAAAGGAGCTGAAGAGAAGAGGTTTGAACTAGCATAGCCTTTAGATCCTTTCACATGTGGTGGCTCTGCTCCCCCATTTCAGTCAGTGGCACACAGAAACCTCACCTGCTTTTCCTTCCTCTCCTCCCCAAACCTGACCAAGTGATGGGAGGAAAGGAAGCAGAAAGGCCCTAGGCCTCTGTGAATCAGCTGGAGTCTGGCACTTGGGGAGCCACAGAGTCATTCCATTGTACATCCCGTAAAGCATCAAGCTGGGAGGTGACTCTGCATGTCCAAATGTCCTGGTTTTGGCTGGGATGGAGCTAATTTTATTCCCAGTAGCTACTGTGTTTTTGGATTTAGTATGGGATTTGGTATGTGAAGAATGTTGATAATACCCTGATGTTATTAGTTGTTCCTGGGAGGTCAAGGATGTTTTTTCAGCTTCCCAGGTTTCGCTAATGTGCAGGTGCAAAAAGCCAGGATGGCTACGGCCAGTGCAGTTGACCCAAACTGGCCAAAGGAAGTATTCCATACCATAGATGTCATGCCCAGTATACAAGTGGGGGTGAGCTGGTGGACAGGGTTCCCTCCCTCTCTCTAACCCACCCCCTCTCTCTTGTGGGAACTTGCTGTTCCGAGATCGCTGCTTGGGATCGTTCCGAGATTGCTCTTGGTTTAACTCCGTGATCGTTGCTCGGGTCAGGCTGTATCAGTCGTCAGCTCGTCGGGCAATGAGAAATTGTGCATCATTCATTTTGTATGTTCTATTACCATTATTTATTATTATTATTATTATCAGTATGAATATATAATATTATTATTATCTTTTCCTTTGCTGTCCTAGTAAACTGTCTTCATCTCAACCCACAAGTTTCCCTTTCTTTCCGATTCTCCTCCCCATCCCACTGGGGAGGGAGGAGGAGAGGGAGCGAGTGGCTGCGTGGTACTCAGCCGCCGGCTGGGGCTAAACCACCACACTGAATCAACAAGGTCCACGCACAGACAAGGCGACGTGTATGGCTGTGTTTGGAGACCAGTACACCTACAGCACAGATCAGGCTGGGGCTGCAACTCAGGCCTGGCTTAAATGGTCTCCTGGCTCCACAGACAGAGGTGTGGGTGGAGGCCGAAGGTGATGCTGGTCAGGGACATGAAGGCCTAGGGATGCTCTCGGGGCCCTGCCCCTGCCCCCATGGGATCCCCTCTGCCACTGCCCTCCATAGGCCAAATTCTCATTCCCTGAAAGCCAGGGTCTGTGCTTGGCTACTCTCCTTCCCCACATCCCTGAGGATCTGGGAGACCACAATTTCATGGCCATTACAGCCAAGGCTGAAACTGGTCTTCACATCCCTGACCAGCTCTTCCTCTTTTGGGAGCAGCAGGTCCAGGTGGGCATCAGACTGGATGGCCCATTTAGAAGCTGACCCACACGCAAGCTCCCACCTAACCTGTGCATGTCCCATAGAGAACATCCTGACATCTGACCTGCCCTGACATCAAACAGGGCATCCTGCACTTCTCCTCTTCCCTGGCAGTCTCTCCTAAAGATGTTGTAGCTCCATCGACCACAAAAGCTGCAGGAGCTCTCCTTCTCCATCTCAGCTCTTATTCCACTGCTGTCACAGCTCTGTGGTGGCACACAGGGCTCCCGCTGTCTGTGCTCAGGGCTGTGGGCTTTGGTGCACGTTTGGGCTGCAGCACCTCAGATGTGGCACCAGGGCCAAGGGCAGATTTGTCACATGGAAACCTGGTACCAAAAGATTGGAGCCCTTGTGTAGAAAGGCTTCACAGCCTATGCATGCTGGAGTGGATGGCAGGTGGCAACATAATGATGAAGGAGGTTCTCACAATGAGCGCAAAAGCTGCAGTCCCCAAGGCCAGAGAGAAACAGGCCTGGGCTGTGCAGCCTTGGCAGGAGAGGGCTTTGCTGTCCCAGGTGACTCTGCAGCCCTGTGGGGACAATCTCCAAGAAGGACAAGCTGCTGCTGCTGCTGCTGCTGCGAAAGTCCCTGAGGGAGGGCAGCTTGTGATCCAGCCACACTATAGACATCATGGTGGGGGCCAACTGACTCGACAGCAGCTCTGCAGAGAAGGACCTTGGGGTCCTGGAAGACAACAAGCTGAGCAAGAATCAGCAGTGCCTCCTCGCGGCAAAGGCCAATGGCCTCCTGGGCTGAATGACAAAAAGTATTGTCGCCAGATCGAGGGAGCTGATCCTTCTCTTCTCCTCAGCACTGGTGAGGCCGCATCTGGAGTGCTGTGTCCAGTGCTGGGCTCCCCAGTGCAAGAAAGTTGTTGACCTACTAAAGCAAGTCCAGCAAAGGGCCACCAAGCTGGGTTTAGGGCCTGTAGCATCTTCCATAGGAGGAAAGGCTGAGAGATCTGGGACTGATCAGTCTTGAGAAAAAATTGCTCAGGAGGACCTTATTATTGTGTCTAAATAGCTGATGGGAGTGAATGAAGTCAAGGGAGCCAAATTCATCTCAGGAGTTCCCAGTGACAAGACAAGGGGAGATGGACACAGATAAAACCACATGAAATTCCATCAGAACCCAAGGAAAGAGCTTTTCATTGTGAGGATGGTCAAACACTGGGGCAGGTCGCCCAGAGACATTGCGGACTCTCCATCAATGGATGTATTCCAAACCCACCTAGACAAGGTCCAACCTGCTCTGGCTGACCCTGCCTCAGCTGGGGATTGGACTAGATGATCTCCAGAGGTCCCTTCCAACCTCAGCCATTCTGGGAGTATAGAGGAGAAAATGAAGACAGAAAGACACAAACAACTGAAATGCTGTGGAGAGGACCCATGCTGAGAAGAGGAGACCTGTAAAGGAGGAAGGAGCGGCAGAGATTAACTGTTATGTACCCACTGTAACCCGCCATTTCCCATCCGCCTGGTGCCTCTCAGGGCTGGAGTGAGTAGAAGAATTGGGAATGAAGGAGTCATTTGAGCCTGTGGAAAAAGGAGTGGGGTGGGGGAATGCGCTTTAATATTTTTGTTAGTTTCTCACTATCCCAACCTATTGTAATTGGCAATGAATTGGCAATCAGTAAGTGATCTCCCATTCTCTATCTTGACCCACGAGCTAGTCCATCTTATTTTCTCCCTTTGTCCCGTTGGGTAGGGGGAGTGGGTGAGCACCTGGGTGGATGTCTGGCTGCTGGTCCAAGTTAACCCACCACAGGATTACGTCAGGACTGCTGTGTCCACTATGGGGCTGCCGCGCACAAGGAAGAGCCTGACAGACTGGAGCGAGTCCTGCAGAGGCCAGAAGGGTGGCTGGGGCCTGGAGCACCTTATGGAGAAGGAGAGGCTGCAAGAGCTGGGTTTTTGAGAAATCCCTTGCAGCCAAGCACTGGAGCGAGGACCCAGGCCAGCTGGTGGGATCTCAGTCAACTTTGTCGGAAGAAACCAGGCTTCAGGCCCTGCACCCGGGAGATCCCCTTTTATTGAAGAGCAGCTGCAGGCGGCGATCAGCTCCGGTGCCGGCACGACCTGCAGCGGAGCGTCCTAGCGCAGCGTACAGGGGGGTTTCCCGAACCGGGGAGCCTCAGAGGGAGCCGAGGGACCTGCCAGGAGCCGGCAGCTCGCGCGAGAGTGGCTGACGAGACCTGGGTGGGGCCAGGAGCCGCGGCGGCTAAGCGCCCCCACGTATAAAAAGCGACCCGGAGCATGGCGAACAGGGCGGGCAAACAGGGCGCGGCACGTCAGGAAGGGCGCGGTGCGGCAGTTTGTGCGGCAGTTTGTGCCGCAGTTTGCGCCGGCAGGGCATGCAGGGAGGGCGCTGAAGCTCCGCCGGCTCGACAGGGGAAGGAACGGTGTCCACCTGGCAGAAAGCCATGGCCACTCTAAGCCTTGCACCCGCCACGGCTGACGCAGCTTCCCAGACGGAGCTGCAGTGGGAACACGCTGCCACCCAGGTGTCAGGCTGCAGGGTGTGCCCTACTCTGACGCCAGCACTGGGCGACAGCGGCAGTGAGCCCGCCTGTGGGAGGTGTGCCCAGGTAGAGGACCTCCTCTGCCTGGTGACAGAGCTCCGGCAGGAGGTGAGCAGGTTGAGGAGTATCAGGGAGTGCGAGAGGGAGATCGACGGCTGGACTTGCACCCTGCCCTCCCTGCGACAGGCGCAACAGGCAGCCAAGGTGCCTGTCACAGGGGATTCCCGATCCTGATCCTCTCCCTGCACGGCTGAACACAGGGACGTAGGGGACAGGGGACAGTGGCAACTAGTGCCTCCCCGGCGAGGCAGGCGTGTTTCCTCAGCGCCTACCCCACCTCCGCAGGTGCCCTTGCACAATAGGTACGAGGCCCTGCCACTGGAACCAAACAATGACAAGGCTGATGGTTCAGCCAGCCTGGAGGTGCCGCCGAGGACTAGTCAGCCGAGGGCCTGCATCAAAACTGCCCCCACAAAGGAAAACAAGAGATGGGTCATTGTCATAGGTGACTCCCTTCTGAAAGGAACAGAAGGGCCCATATGCAGACCGGACCCACTGCTTAGGGAAGTCTGCTGCCTCCCTGGGGCCTGGGTCAAGGATGTGAAGAGGAAGCTTCCCACCCTAGTAAGGCCCTCAGACTACTCTCCCCTGTTGATCTTCCAGGTAGGCAGCGACGAGGTGGCAAAAAGAAGTCCCGGGGCAATCAAGAGGGACTTCAGGGCCTTGGGGCAACTGGTTAAGGGATCAGGAGCACAGGTAGTGTTCTCCTCTATCCCTCCAGTTCTGGGGAAGGATGAGGGAAGAAACTGGAGGAGCCAGCAGATCAACAACTGGCTCCGAGCCTGGTGTCACCAGCAGGACTTCGGGTTCTTCGACCATGGGTTGGTTTACATGGCACCAGGCCTGCTGGCGGCAGACGGGGCGCACCTGTCCCAAAGGGGGAAAAGGATCCTAGCAGAGGAGTTAGCAGGGCTCATTGAGAGGGCTTTAAACTAGATTTGAAGGGGGAAGGGGATAAAACTAGGCTTGCTAGAGAGAAGCCTGGGGGTGGCACACCAATGAATGAGAGATGGCGTGCCAGCAAGGCCCTTCGGTCAGCTGTCTCAGATGAGGTAGGACAGAGACACCCGTGCGGCAGCAGGGACACAGGGGTCATTGATCTGTTAGGAACCACGGAAACGCCTGAGATTGGTCATGTAGGAATTAGGACTTCTCCCACCACAAAGGCAACAGGATCATTAGCCCAGCTGAAGTGCATCTACACGAATGCACGGAGCATGGGCAACAAACAGGAGGAGCTTGAGGCCATTGGGAAAGGGGAAAACTATGATATAGTTGCCATCACGGAAACATGGTGGGATGACACACATAGCTGGAGTGCCACGATGGACGGCTATAAACTCTTTAGAAGGGATAGGCAAGGAAGGAGAGATGGTGGGGTAGCCCTCTATGTTAAGGAGAGTCTGGACTGCCTTGAGCTCGAGGATGGTGACGTGAGGGTTGAGTGCCTATGGGTAAGAATCAGGGGGAAGGCCACCAAGGCAGATCTCATGGTGGGAGTCTGTTATAGACCACCCAACCAGGACGAGGAGGCAGATGAAGTATTCTACAGGCAGCTGGGAGAAGCCTCATGATCGCTGGCCCTTGTTCTCGTGGGGGACTTCAACTTGCCAGATGTCTGCTGGAAATACAATGCAGCAGAGAGGAAACAGTCCAGGAGGTTCCTGGAGTGTGTGGAAGATAACTTCCTCACACAGCTGGTGAGGGAGCCCACGAGGGAAGGTGCCCCGCTGGACATGTTGTTTGTGAACAGAGAAGGTCTTGTGGGTGATGTGACGGTCGGAGGCCGTCTTGGGCACAGTGACCACGAAATGATAGAGTTCTCGATTCTCAGAGAAGTAAAGAGGAGGGTCACCAGAACTGCCACCTTGGACTTCCGGAGGGCAGACTTTGGCCTGTTCAGGAGTCTGGTTGGCAGAGTCCCTTGGGAGGCAGTCCTGGAGGGCAAAGGAGTCCAGGAAGGCTGGACATTCTTCAAAAGGGAAATCTTAAAGGCGCGGGAGCAGGCCGTCCCCATGAGCTGAAAGATGAGCCGGCAGGTAAGAAGACCGGCCTGGCTGAGCAGAGAGCTCCGGCTGGAACTTAGGAAAAAAAGAGTCTACAACCTTTGGAGGAAGGGGCAGGCAACTCAGGAGGACTACAAGGATGTTGTGAGGTTATGTAGGGAGAAAATTAGAAGGGTCAAGGCCCAGCTAGAACTTAGTCTGGCTACTGCCGTAAAAGACAACAAAAAGTCCTTCTACAAATACATTAACAATAAAAAGGGGGCTAAGGAGAATCTCCCTCCTCTATTGGATGCGGAGGGAAACTTAGTGTCAAGGGATGAGGAAAAGGCTGAGGTGCTAAATGCCGCCTTTGCCTCAGTCTTTAACAGCAAGGGAAGTTGCCCTCTGGGCACCCAGCCCCTTGAGCAGGAAGACAGGGATGGGAAGCAGAATGAAGACCCCGTAGTCCAAGGGGAAATGGTCAGTGACCTGCTACGCCACCTAGTCACGCACAAGTCTATGGGGCCAGATGGGATCCACCCAAGGGTGCTGAGGGAGCTGGCAGAGGTGCTCACCAAGCCACTCTCCATCATTTATCAGCAGTCCTGGCTAACTGGGGAGGTCCCAGTTGACTGGAGGCTGGCAAATGTGATGCCCATCTACAAGAAGGGCCGGAAGGAGGATCCGGGGAACTACAGGCCTGTCAGCCTGACCTCGGTGCCCGGGAAGGTTATGGAGCAGATCATCTTGAGTGCCATCACGCGGCACGTATGGGACAACCGGGTGATCAGGCCCAGTCAGCATGGGTTTATGAAAGGCAGGTCCTGCCTGACCAACCTGATCTCCTTCTATGACATGGTGACCTGCTTAGTGGATGAGGGAAAGGCTGTGGACATTGTGTACCTGGACTTTAGTAAAGCCCTTGACACCGTCTCCCACAGCATCCTCCTGGAGAAACTGGCTACCCATGGCTTGGATGGGCGTACTCTGCGCTGGGTAGGAAACTGGCTGGATGGCTGGGCCCAAAGAGTTGTGGTAACTGGAGTTAAATCCAGTTGGCGGCCGGTCACAAGTGGTGTTCCCCAGGGCTCAGTACTGGGGCCAGTCCTGTTCAATATCTTGAACAGTTTGCAGATGACACCAAATTGGGAGGGAGGGTTGATCTGCTGGAGGGCAGGCAGGTGCTACAGCGGGACATGGACAGGCTGGATCGATGGGCCGAGGCCAATTGTATGAGGTTCAACAAGGCCAAGTGCCGGGTCCTGCACTTGGGTCACAACAACCCCAGGCAACGCTACAGGCTTGCGGGGGAGTGGCTGGAAAGTGCCCGGCGGAAAAGGACCTGGGGGTGTTGGTTGATGGCCGGCTGAATATGAGCCAGCAGTGTGCCCAGGTGGCCAAGAAGGCCAACGGCATCCTGGCTTGTATCAGAAATAGTGTGGCCAGCAGGAGTAGGGAGGTGATCGTCCCCCTGTACTCGGCCCTGGTGAGGCTGCACCTCGAGTACTGTGTTCAGTTTTGGGCCCCTCGCTACAAGAAAGACATTGAGGTGCCGGAACGTGTCCAGAGAAGGGCAACGAGGCTGGTGAAGGGTCTGGAACACAAGTCCTATGAGGAGCGGCTGAGGGAACTGGGGATGTTTAGTCTGGAGAAAAGGAGGCTGAGGGGAGACCTTATTGCTCTCTACAACTACCTGAAAGGAGGTTGTAGAGAGATGGGGGTCGGACTCTTCTCCCAAGTAACATGTGATAGGACAAGAGGAAATGGCCTCAAGTTGCGCCAGGGGAGGTTTAGATTGGACATTCATAAAAATTTCTTCACCGAAAGGGTTGTCAGGCATTGGAACAGGCTGCCCAGGGAGGTGGTGGAGTCCCCGTCCCTGGAGGTATTCAAAAGACATTTAGACGAGGCCCTAAGGGATATGATTTAGTGGGGGACTTGGTAGTGATAGGTTAATGGTTGGACCCGATGATCTTGGAGGTTTCTTCCAACCAGAACAATTCTATGATTCTATGAAGAGATGATGTTGTGAGTGTCCTTGGGTGTGGACATCCTGTGATACCGGCACAATGAAAATCATTGGCCTGATCCATGATTGCGACATCGAGGGGATGGTTAAACGCTGGGGGAGAGAACAACCAGCAGAGATCATTGAGAGAGAATGCACACGAGTGGGGACCCTGGTGTGATGTGCTTGGTATTCATGCACTGCCTGGCATCCACTGGATAGAGAAAGGACACAGCTTACGTCACTGCAGGGGTGGGATTCAGTCACTGGCCCAAAGGCACCGACTCTGTCGGAGATGCCCTGGGTGGTGCCTGTCCCACAACTAGTCTGAATGGGAATGGGGTTCCTGTAGGGGACCTGTGCTGTCCATGTCAGCTGCAGGCAGTTGTGCTGGAGAGCCCTGGCATCTCACATAGCACTACAGGCCTCTATTTAGATATTAAACTAAGATTCAGCTGCCCTGAATTAGTTTAGACCATTAGAGTGCAAGGGATGCACTTGACAAAACTGCCATTATACTTGAAGGACATGTAGAGAATACAGCTGATGGAGAACAGAGAGGCTTAGCTCTCCCTATGGCACATGGCTCCATTAGGTCAGCTGAATACCTCTATAGGCTGCCCAGGACATAAGGAATGTCTACAGGTTCAGTTGTCCTACATGTGGGCATCTGATGTCGTTCCACCTGGCACATTTAATTTCCCAGCAGCCTCCAAGAAGATGCCCCCAGATGCTGCCCTGTCTCCCAGCATTGCTCCACAAGAGCTTGCAGCCACCTGCACACATCTTAGTCCAGCTCCTGAACCTCAAATGTCACCAGGTGTCTGTGTCTGAAGAGCTCACTGCTGCCTCCATCTCCATTATTGCTAGGGGAGCTGAGACAAGGAGCTCACATGCAGGTGCCTCTTCTGTGCCCACCTGAAGTGAGGCAAGAGGAATCCCACCTCCTGTGGGTTGTGGCCTGCATGGCAGGGAGCTGAGACCCCTTCTAGCCCCAGGATTACAGACCCGGGATGAGATGCCTCAATTGACTCTGCTGAGTCCCTTCCCTCAGCAGGGGTAAAGGAGATCGCTCCCTGTCACTGTCTGGGTGTCCGGCCTAAATATAGGGCAAGACAAAGTGATTATAGGACCTAACTCTGTCTCTGATAGGAGAAATGACAAGTGTCTCTCCCCAGCTGCGGGAGGGAACATCAGGGATTGCTTCAGGCTGTTTCCCAGCAGGTTCCCCTGGAGCCCCAGGGACACCTGGAGGGAGCCCCGAGGGGGCAGAGAAAGTGCTGCCTTGGGCTGGGCCTCTGCTGCTGAGCTGGGCCGGGCTGCTGGGATGGAGGGAGCTGATGGCAAGCGGGCAGCGCTGCAGAGAGACAGCTCTGCCCAGGAGCAGCTCCTCTGCAAAGCGCAGCAGGGCTGAGGGCACTGCCTGCAGGCCCCGAGGGGAGAGGAGCGAGGCAGAGAGAGCTTAAAGGCAGCCTGGGGTGGGAGGACAGGGGAGAGCTCACTTGGAGAAAAATCTTCACAGCCCTTAACAGGGTAAGTCTCTGGCTGCAGGGCAATGCAGCTGTGGTTCCCGGAAAGATCTCCTAAAGCGGGCACATCCCAGAGCCTATGGATCTGTCAGGAGGACTCTCACAGTTTCTCCAGTGCAGAGAGAAAGGACGTGCTTTGGAGCAGGGCTTCCCTGCTGCACCGTCAGAGGGACAGGGCATGTCGGCTGCCTTCACCTGGGAATAGCTGCAGGGTGTGAAGCCGGGTGTGCAGGCAGGGGTGAGCAGGGTCCCTGTGCCCAAGGGGGCTGTGTGCCAGGGCAGGGACTTTGTCTCCTGCCAGGGTCAGCACTCAGCTTCCCAAGGGGGTCCCAACAACAGTGTGGGGAGAAGCAGGGGGTGGAAGAAGCAACTCCCGGCAGGGGAAGGTCCTTGTGCTGTCAAGGGGGTGCTGCGTGGGTCAGGGCTGCTCACAGCTCCAGATCACCCCAGGACATTTCCGAGGGCACTTTTCAAGGGGAAGCTCAAGGCAGGGATTACTATAAAGAGAAGGAGCTTTTCTGAGTCTGTGTTTTCGGTTTCCTTCTCTCGGGGAATTTGGGGGGAGAAATGGAAAAGGAGCTCTCATGCTTGAACAAGTCACTGAGACTCCTCAACTGTACGTCTGAGCTATCTGCTAATAGCCTCCGAAAGTGCCTTCAGCCACTCCTCTGCCTGCGGACAGCACCAGCATCACCTTTGCTGGACCCATCAGGGTGTTTGTGACCTGCCCTTTTCCACCTGCAAAGAGGGACATGTGCCCAGCCAGGGCCCTGCAAACAGGCAGGTTTCTGTAGGGCCAGGGTCAGTGCACAGTGAGTGAGATGGTGTCTGTGAGCTCTGACAGGGCTATGATGATCTATGATCTAGATTAAGATTCTATGATCTTCCTGACAAGGGTGACTGAGGCGGCAGTGAGGTGAGGCACCCTGTAGGACTTTATTCTTACAAACAATGAAGAGCTGGTCAGGGATGTAACAGTCAGGGATGAGAAGGTAGCGTTGAGGCTACTGAGAGAAGGGAACAAGGTGAAGAGCAGGACTTCAGGTGAGCAAGCTGCTCCGAGTGTTTGCCTTAGCTCATGGATGAGCTTAATTAGATCTTCTTTAGTCTTCTGAGGCACAATCCAATGCTCATTGCCTTCTGCATCCACAGCATAATAAATATTACTTTCCCTTACTATGCGGATTGATCTGGTGGGTCTTTTCACATTACTCCCTTTAATTTCCCTCGATGGAAGGTGACATTTTCCCACATTGGGTCAAGGTGATGGGCTCTGTCACAGCCACTTGAAGTGACTTGCTCTTGACTTATTCAGCCTGAGTTTACCATAGATGACCCAAGAGTGTTCATGGATGCTCATGTGTCTATTAAGAACAGGGCCAGGTTTGTCAGGTTCCCAATGGCCACTTCAACTGTGGATCATCCCCAAGAATCTGCTGGCAAGGGTGCCAGGATCCATGATGCCAGGCCAGGGGAAGTGGTGTAGCAGGTCGCTAACCATTTCCCCTTGGATTATGGGGGCTTCATTCTGCTCCCCATCCCTGTCTTCCAGCTCAGGGGGCTGGGTACCCTGAGAACAACTTAACTTACTGTTAAAGACTGAGGCAAAGAAGGCATTAAGTACCTCAGCCTTTTCCTCAGCCTTTGTCACTATTTCCCACCCCACATCCAATAAAGGAGGGAGTTTCTCCTTAGCCCTCCTTTTGTTGCTAATGCTGCTTCACAGGAACTGCTGTATTTCTGTTGACACCTTTTAGATCTCCTCTTCTGTCTCTTCCCTTTTTCCTTCTTCCTCCGCCTGTTCTGTTTTCAGTAACCTTTGCAAGGGAAAGATGCATTGAATTCAAGTATAACTCAGGTTGGAAGAGAGCCCTGAACATCACCTTGTCTCACTCTCCTGCTCAAGGCAGGGTGAACTAGATGAGGTTGTTCAAGGCCTCCACCCAGCTTTGCATCATCCACAAAGGAGTTTGTCATGGTTTAACCCCAGCCGGTAACCCAAATACCACGCAGCCGCTCAATCACCCAGTGGGGTGGGAAGGAGAATCAGAGAGAAAGGAAAACTCGTGGGTTGAGATAAAAACAGTTCACAAGGACAGCAAAGGAAAAAAAACGTAATAATTATATTATATATTAATAATGATCATTATAATAAAAAAATACAAGGATAACAGAATATATAAAACAAACAATGCACAATTTCTCACTGCCCGATGACCGATACAGCCCATCCCAAGCAGCAATCACAGAACAGGAATATTCCCCAGCATCTATCCCAGCACAGCAAGTTCCAGAGAGAGCAGGCAAGGGAACGAACAGCCAAAAGAATGAATGGAAAGGCCTGAAGGAATGAAGAGAGCAGAGAGGAGCACTTGCAACGAGCCTGCCCAAGACAGCTGAGATGAATGTCCTGGGCCGGTGGGCTTTGTTCCTGGAGTCACAGAAATGTCAGGGTTCTGTGAGGTGTCCACATCTGAGCTGGCCTCTGGCACTCCTCATGCACCCAGGGGTGTTCAGAGACAGGAGTCCTTCCCTTGCACACGCGGAGGCAGTGCACTGCAGCAGTCATAGTGTCCCTCTGGCCTCCTGCTGTCACTCCCAGAGGCCGGGAGGCACCTCAGCCCTGTGGTGGGTCGTCCTGCTCCGCACTTGTCTGAGATGCCCCATGGCATGAGGAATGGACACGGGGACCTCGGTTCAAGGAAGCACGTCCCCATGCTGCATTCAGGCAGTTTCCCCTGGGATGTTACTCCCAACGTGAAGTGACCTTGAGACACTGTCTGTCTCACAGGCCTTCAGGGAACTCCAAGGAATAGCTGAGGGTGTTTGTGCTCACTCAGGTTCACCTCACCTCACACACGCTGTCCATGCTTACATCTCATCTGTACAATGCCAACATGGACTTCTGACCTAGTCATTCGGTGTCCCTCCGTGGAGGGACAAAGAACCTCTCCAAACTGGGCTGAGAGGCCAGTGCTGGCAATGGTGGTTGTGAGGGGCTAGTCCATGGTCATTGCCCTGGGGCAGCTTCCCCGGGGTGTCCAGCGAACACGGGCACAGACCAGACCCTGCTCTGCTGCTCCTTCAGGTCTCTCGCAGGGGGCCTGGCTGTGTGAGGACACTGCCTCGTGTCCCAACCCCACATACTCACAGTTTAGCTCTTCACTGGTGTTTTCATCTGTGGGCCACTTTCTCGGGCATGTTCTTGAGAGCAGCTTTGGAAGAAGACCTAAGCCATCAGGCACTGCCCTGGGGAGATCACCTTTCTTTATGGAAATGCTGTGAGGGAGGCCAGCTCTGTCACAGAGGTGCCCATTGCCTGTCCCTGCCTGCGGTCACAGGAGTGCCACGCAGCAGGACAGTGACCAAGCTGCCAGAGCACTCAGGCCTTAAACCCAACGCAAGGGCTCAGGAAGAGAGTGTGGAAGTGACAAGAGAGCAGCTCTGGAAAGACCAAGTGCCGGTGCTCCCTGGCAGTGCTGCCATGCTGGGACACTCTTCCCCTCCACCTCTGCACACAGGCAATGTCCCTGCAGCTCCAGAAAAGGTCTTGGAGGAAGAACCTCAGGGAAAAAATATTCACTGCAGGGCCCTTTATTTTCTTTAAACACACAGAGAGCATGGCTCCATATTTACACAGCCCCTCTGTCAGAACAGAAAAGCAGACAGTGAATTAGAAAGGGGATGACAACATTACTACAAGTAAAACAGCACCACCAATAACAAAAAATACAGATGACAGGCTGGGCCTGTAATGAGTTAAATTATAGCTGTGGGGCACAAGAAGACTGACAGTTTATTGCTTCAGAATAACAACCAGTCGTCAGTTTCCACACTGCATCCTTGAGTTCCTGGTTCCTCATGCTGTAGATGAGGGGGTTCACAGCTGGAGGCACCACAGAGTACAGAACTGCCACCACCAGGTCCAGGGATGGGGAAGAGGTAGAAGGGGGCTTCAGGTAGGCAAACATGGCAGTGATCAAAAACAGGGAGAGCACGGCCAGGTGAGGGAGGCAGGTGGAAAAAGCTTTGTGGCGTCCCTGCTCAGAGGGGATCCTCAGCACGGCCCTGAAGATCTGCACATACGACACCACAATGAAAACAAAACAGCCAAATATTACTAAGAGACTAATCACAATAAGCCCAACTTCCCTGAGGTAGGAGTGTGAGCAGGAGAGCTTGAGGATCTGGGGGATTTCACAGAAGAACTGGTCCAGGACATTGCCCTTGCAGAGGGGCAGTGAAAATGTATTGGCCATGTGCAGGACAGCATAGAGGAAACAACTGCCCCAGGCAGCTGCTGCCATGTGGACACAAGCTCTGCTGCCCAGGAGGGTCTCGTAGTGCAGGGGTTTGCAGATGGCAACATAGCGGTCGTAAGCCATGACAGTGAGAAGAGAAAACTCTCCTGAAATGAAAAAGACAAACAGGAAGACTTGGGCAGCACATCCCAAGTAGGAGATGGCCCTGGTGTCCCAGAGGGAATTGGTCATGGCTTTGGGGACAGTGGTGGAGATGCAGCCAAGGTCAAAGAGGGAGAGGTTGAGGAGGAAGAAGTACATGGGGGTGTGGAGGCGGTGGTCGCAGGCTACGGTGGTGATGATGAGGCCATTTCCCAGAAGAGCAGCCAGGTAGATGCCCAGGAAGAGCCAGAAGTGCAAGAGCTGCAGCTCCCGTGTGTCTGCAAACGCCAGGAGGAGGAACTCGGTGATGGAGCTGGCATTGGGCATTTGCTGCCTCTGGGCATGGGGCACTTTCGCAGGAGAAAAAGACATTGACAAGTTAGAGTAGATTGTCTGAGCAAAATCAAAGTCATTTCCCATAGACCACGCAGGACACCACCCCCCCCCCCCCCCCCCCGTCACACGCAGACACCCTTTTCCTTTTCCAGGAGACCTTCCTGCAGCATCTGGACTCCCATTGCCAAGGAACCGGCATGGTAAAGGCAGGGGAAATGCCATTTCCCCTGGAGAGTATTCTTCGATGTCAGAAACCCTCAGGATTTTTCTGAGGGAGAACAGAATGAGTCCTGCGAGGCAAGAGTTTTGGCTATGGCTTAGTGCAGAGTGAGGGGAGCTGGTCTCTCCCTCCATCTAGTTCCCAGTTTCCCTGTGCTTGCACCTTTCTCAGGTGGAGGGTGATCGCACTCCGATGTTATTCTGAAAAGCCACCAGACACTGCTGAGAGCAGAGGGATCCACTGCACACAACGAAATGTCTCACCCTTTCTCAAGGTCTCAGCACCCCACTTCTAGCCAAGGACACACGTGCCTCATGTCACCAACCCAACAGCATTTCCTCAGTCGCAGAGTCTGTTTTCTTCATGGGGCTTTGAGATAAAACAGAGGTGCTATGAGATCATCCTTGAGGGCAGCTCGCCGATTAGAAGGACACCTCAAGGAGATAGCCTAGTGTCCTAACGATGGCATCTCAGCAAGAGTCCGCTCATTCCCCAGCCCCACAGGCTGCATTGCCCACAGCCCCACAGGGGAGAGGAAATTTGGGACACTTGTTCCCATGGACACACCTGCAGGAAAGGCCCCACAAGATCAGTGTGTGACTCTGCAGCTGAAACTCCCATCCCCAGAGAGCCTGACAGCAAGAAGGAAATAGCAATAACAATAACACAGACCAGTGGAGAAAGAAGGCAAATCCCAGTGAGGGTGGGGCTGCGAGAGGCCAGGGCAGAGGCAGCCGGGCACTCGGGACAGCGTTCCCCTGACCCAGCTGGGCACGCCCCCTCCCACACACCAACATTGCCGGGCAGCTGCTCTCAGTCCCTGTGCTCTGCAGAGGGAACGGGGCCCGTGGCTGGAGAGCTGCCTCACGGCTCTGCTGGAGCTCTGGCCGCAGAGGAGGTGGTTCATACCTTGGAGCCCACGGCCCTGAGGGCAGAGGCTTTGCTGGGGGGGAGAGGAGGTGAGGGGGCTTGCTCAGAGGAAGGGGTCGGAATTGGAGGGGATGATACGGAGTTTTTGGTATTTTCCCTCCCATAACATTTTTGTTTGTTTGTTTCCTCTCATTCCCAGATCATATCCCTGCTGCCTGGAGATTTTCCTCCTGGGAGGTGTTTCCCTGTGCCAGGTCTTTTCCCTGTCAGAGCTCACAAACACCATCTCGCTCACTGTGCACTGACCCCGGCCCTACAGAAACCTGCCTGTTTGCAGGGCCCTGGCTGGGCACATGTCCCTCTTTGCAGGTGGAAAAGGGCAGGTCACAAACACCCTGATGGGTCTAGCAAAGGTGATGCTGGTGCTGTCTGCAGGCAGAGGAGTGGCTGAAGGCACTTTAGGAGGCTGCTATAAGACTTACTGATCACTCAGAGTTACAGCTAAGGAGTCTCAGTGACTTCTTCAAAGCTGACAGCTCCTTTTCCATTTATCCCTTTTCCACTTATCCCTTTTCCACTACTCCCCCACCCCAAATAGGAAAAGGAAAACACACATTCAGGAAAGCTTCATCATCTTTATGGTGATCCCTGCCGTGGCCTTCTCCTTCAGACATCCCTTAGGAAATATTCTGGGTGTGATCTGGAGCTGTGAGCAGCTCTGACCCATGCAGCACCCTCTTGAGAGTAGAAGGACCCTGCCCTGCCCTGCTTGGGGTCACTCCTTCCACCCACAGCTTCTCCCCACAGCGCCGTGGGGAGCTCCCCAGGCAGGCTGAGTGCTGATCCTGGCAGGCAGCAGAGTCCCTGCCCCAGCACACAGCCCCTGGGGCGCAGGGACCCTGCTCTGAAGGACAGCCCTGGCCACCCCTGCCCGCACACCCCTGCAGCTGTCTCCAGCAGAAGGCAGCTGTCATGCCCTGTCCCTCTGACAGGGCAGCAGGGAAGCCCTGCTCTGCAGCATGTTCTTCTCCTCTACAGCAGGGATACTGTGAGAGACATCCTGACAGATCCTGTAAACTGTGGGATGTACCAGCTTTAGGAGATCCCTACAGCCAGAGACTTACCGTGTCAAAGGCTGTGAAGATTTCTCCCACAGTGAGCTCTCAGCACCCTCCCACCCCAGGCTGCCTTTAAGCTCCCTCTGCCTCGCTCCTCTCCCCTCGGGACCTGCAGGCAGTGCCCTCAGCCCTGCTGTGCTTTGCAGAGGAGCTGCACCTGGGCAGAGCTGTCTCTCTGCAGCGCTGCCCGCTTGCCATCATCTCCCTCCGTCCCAGGAGCCCGGCCCAGCTCAGCAGCAGAGGCCCAGCCCAAGGCAGCACTTTCTCTGCCCCCTCGGGGCTCCCTCCAGGTGTCCCTGGGGCTCCAGGGGAACCTGCTGGGAAACAGCCTGAAGCAATCCCTGATGTTCCCTCCCTCAGCTGGGAGAGACACTTCTTTCCAGCAGTGGCATTACCCCATCGGAAATGGAGCTGGGCATGAGAATCACTTTTTTTGTCCCATATTAAGGCAGGACACTAGGAAGGTGACCAGGAAGGATCTAATTTTTTCAAGCTGGGGGGTTGTTTTCAGTTGAGTGAATTTAGGCATTTCATTCTGGGTGTGTAGTGGGGGGCTAGAAAGACATTCAGCTCTCTTTTGTCCATGCCATGTCTCTGCTCTGAAGCAAAGCCTTTGCACACACAAGGTCTTGGACACTTGGTATCGGGTTTCCATATGGCAAGTCTGAGCTTGCCTGGTTCCACAGCTGGGGTGCTTCAGCCCAAATGTGCAGCAATGCCCTCAGCCAGGATGGGCTGGAGCCATTACTGTTGGGGACAGAGCTGTGAAGGGGATGGAATCAATTGCCAAGGCGTGGTGGCCGAGCTCACTACAGCTGGTGTTCAAGGACAGCATCCTCCAAGCACAGCAAGGTCCAGATCAAAGTTCAGTCTAAAGCTGTCAGGCCACTCAAGGGCACCATAGTGAGTGTTTCCTACTTCAGGAACAGTTAAAGAAGAAACAAAGACTGTGTGGCCACTGCTGAATTTAGTAAGAGCAGGTGGAGACAGATCTGAGCTTCTCTGTGTTCTCTTCTCCTCCGTCTTCCCCAGCAAGGTGTCCCAGGCCTCTGTGACTCGAGGCAGGACTCTGGAGGAGAACAACCACAGTGGACGGTGATCAAGTCAGAGATCACTTGAGCAAATGCAATCCTTACCAGTCTATGGGACCAGACTGATGGTATCTCAGGGAGCTGCGGGAGCAGGCTGCTGTCACAGTGAGGCCACTCTCCATCATCTTTGAACGGCCATGGAGATTGGGGGAACTCCTTGATGACTGGCAGCACCCAAATGTTGTGTCCACCTTTCAAAAATGGTCAATGGATGAGCAGGAGGACTCAGGGCTGTGCCCCAGAGCGCATCCACTCGGTTCCCATTTCTGGGTGTCTGGAAGAGAAGGTGACTGGGTTTACCCAGGGGAGCTTGTGCCTGGCCAGCCTCTTTGCTTTCTGTGATGAAAGGACAGGAGCGCTGGACGTGGGGAGGGCAGTGGTGGTCTTTTACCTGGAGGTCAGCAAGGCTTTCAGCATCATCCCCCACAATGTTCTTGTGCCCAAGTTAGGATATTATGGCCTGCATGGGTGGATGAGTAGATGGATAAATAACCAGATGGATGGTCGGGCTCAGAGGGACGTGGTCAAGGCATGGAACTCTGCCTGGAGGGATCTAGCTAGTAGGGTCCTGCTGGGGTCTGTCCTGCCACCTGCCCTATTTAACGTGTTCTTAATGACGTGGAGGAGATGAGAGGATGATTTTTCATAGCATTTGTAGATGACACCGCACTGAGGAGAGCAGACACTACACTGGAGGGCAGGGCTGCCATCCCATGGGACATAGACAGGCTGCAGGGATGTGCCAAAAGGAACCTCATGATATGCAATAGGGACAAATCCAAAGTCCTGCCCCCAAGGTGGACTAAGCCCCTGCAATGACAGAGGCCAGGGGCTGCGTGGCTGGGTAGCAGCTCTGTGGGAAAGGCTCTGGTGGTCCTTGGGTTGCATCAGGCAAAACAGGAGCCATCAGGAAGGAAGGCCAACAGCATCCAGGGCTGTGTGAGCAGGAGCACATCCAGTGGGAGTGATTATGCCCCTCTCCTCAGAACATTTGACATCATATTCAGAATACTTTTCTAGTATTCTCTCGAGCATCTGCCAATGCCAGAGAGACCTTGGTGAACTGGAGCCAGGTCAGATGAGGGCCACCAAGGTGGTGAGGGCTGGAGCACTTGTACTTTGAGAAGAGGCTGGGTTTGTTCAGCCAGGAGAAAGGAAGATATTGGGGGACAGGCAGCAGCATGGCACTAGTCCTAGTAAGACTGAGTCAGGCTTATGTCTGTGGTACAAGACTCAAGGACAAGAGGCAATGGGCTGAGACAAGAGAGGGTCAGGGTACATACAGGGAGAAACTTCTTCAACATGAGGATAGTCAGATGCTGGAAGCTGTTTCCCAGAGAGTCTGTGCAGGCTCGATCCCGGAAAGTGACAGAGATATGTTTGAATAAAGCCCTGAGTAATCTGGTCTGACCCTGCTTTGAGCAGGAGGTTGGTCAAGACACCTGCTAAGGTCCCTTCCAGCCTGAAGGATGCTGTCCTTCCTTCCCCTTTATGTTTTCAAATGAGGAAAAACTCTCAGGTTCTCCCTGACCACAGAAGTAATTCCTATCAGGTGCTGGGCTGCTTCACAAGTGCCCCAGACAGCCCTGGCCACATCCTTTGCTTCCCTTTTAATTCCCTGAAACCACAAGTGCATTTTTTTTCACTGTTGTAATACCCTCCAAGAAGGACAGCCTACCCTGTTAATCCTTTCCCCATTGGTAGGGCATTTCTCATTTCGTACCCTCTTTTGGTATTTTTGAGATGGTTACTGTGGTATTTTCCACCTTGGTTACTCACTCCATTGAGCACATCATTCTCTTTCATTACCTACAGTGTCCTGCAATTCTCCATATTCTTCTCTTGCTTGAGGCAGTGGCCCACAAACCTGAAATGCTGCCGTGTTGGATTTTCAGTCCAGAAGGACCTTGACACACTTGTGGGTTTGGCCAATAGAAACCTCCAGAAGTTTTACAAGGGCAAGGGTTGAAGGTCTGCGCTGGGGCAGAATAACCTCATGCATTGGAACAGGCTGTGACACGACTGGCTGAGGAGTGTCCTGGGGAGAAGGGCATGGGGGTTAGGGTGGATGCCGTGTCAGCCAGTGGGTTTCCCATTTCTAAAGGAGGATGCAGAAACTGGAGGAAGTCACAGAATCACAGAATGACAGAATGGTAGAGGTTGGAAGGGACCTCTGGAGATCATCTAGTTCAACCCCCCTGCCAGAGCAGGGTCACCTAGAGCAGGTTGCACAGGAAATCATTCAATGATACTTCAGGTGTTTGTGTGACTTCCCTAGGAGTATCAATATCTACCCAAAAAAAGTATTAATCTGCCTAAATGTAAATATCTGCAATGTAGCAGTCTACTTCTGTGGTAGCCCCTCTGGGCAATGCCAAGTGAATCTGTATTTGTCATATAAGGCATGATCTCCCGTCCTCAAGGACACTTCCAAAGCAGTTCAGATGAAGGGTGGTCTTGCAAAGGTCGCCCTTTGTGTCCCCAGGTGCTGTGGACACTGCTGTTCTCCTTGCCAGGAGGCCACATGCATGGGGGGCGCTGACCAGGTTCTTGCTGACACTTCACTCGGCATCCATTTTGATATATTTGGTGCTTTTCTGCGACTACTCTTTCTGCACAGACAATCATAAAAAGACAAGAATTTCTTGAGAGATGGTCATAAAGGCCCTGTTATGGCCAAGAAAGCTCACCATGAGCTCTGGAGGAAACCAAGAACACTATCTCAAGGCCTCTTCTGAAGAGTGAAAGGCTCTGAGCAGCAGTGATTGGCCCTGTGTAGAGGTGGGAGAGAGGGTGGGGGGATGTCAGAGAGAAACAAGGGGATGGCCGATGGCTTTAGCAAATCCCTACAACCATGTCTGAAACCAGCAATGGAAAGCTGTTGATGTCTGTGGGTGGAGGTTGAAGAAGAGGACTGTCCTGGGAAGATGGCAGGAAGGAAGGTCCCTCCTGTGCGAATCAGGGATGGCACAGACGTTTCCATCTGGCGTGCGTGGCTCAGCCTGGCGGATGGGGAATGCCCACTGCTGGGGGTCAATGTGCTCAGTGATGCCCAAGGAGCTGACCCTGCTCTTTCCCCTCCTTCACTCCCTACACTTGCATGGACCTCAGGAAACATCCATGAGGCTGGAGAATGTACAAACCTCCTGGGGTGAGGTCCCATCACTGCAGGGGAAG
Organism: Phoenicopterus ruber ruber; assembly: GCA_009819775.1. Classification (NCBI taxonomy): domain Eukaryota; kingdom Metazoa; phylum Chordata; class Aves; order Phoenicopteriformes; family Phoenicopteridae; genus Phoenicopterus; species Phoenicopterus ruber. Next base: position 452,915 of record WNMK01000048.1, on the reverse strand, counting down.
AGGAAGGGTTTGTGAGACACATGGGCATGCAGGGAGAGAGTAGTGTAGGTGTAGCAGGGAGAGGCAGTGTCCTGGTTGCGGCTGGGATAGGGTTAATTTTCACCAGACGCTGGCCAGGCTCTATTCTATAGCATGTGACTGTCATGCTCACTATATAGAGGGGGATGGCGCGAGGTGGAGATCCCTGTTCAGGAGCAGGCGCGACCTGTATGGGGAAGCACTGCTAAGTACACTCTGTTGTTGGTATTGTTGGGGTTTCTTGCTTGTTTGTTTTCTTTTCCTTTGTTGTCTGGTTAAACTGTTGTTATCCCAACTGAGGAGTTTTGCCTTTCTTTTTCCCCGATTCTCTCCCCCGTCCCACTGGGAGTGGGGGAGTGAGCGAGTGGCCGCGTGGTGCTCAGCTTCCATCTGGGGCTGAACCACGACATTGTGAAAGCCCTTGATGTGTTTCAGCAAACAGGACAGCCAAACTCTGACCCCTAGCCCCTAGGAATGGGGATTCTTGCCCTCATGGCATGAGCAGGGCTCTTGCTGGGGGCAGTGAGATGTGAGGGTGTGCGATGCTGAGTGCAGGACAGTGGTGGGACACTTCCCAGGCTCTATGGGGGTGAGGATGCAACAAAGCACTGGGGCTGTGAGGGACTGGTTTCCTCTCAGGGGCCTCACAAGAAGAGACGAGCAGCCATAGCGGAGAGGACATGGACCTCAGTTCTATGGGGGTTCCAGCCCCACCAAAGCCCTCAGGCAGCCCCATACAGGCTGTCCTACACTGTCCTATGCCTGTGCGTATTTTCCCTGCAGATTTTAACGACCTCCCTGCTTCCCTAACTCCGACCCCATGATGTCCCAAGGTTTACTGATTGCTCTCTGTCCTCACCGACTATTTCTTCAAACACAAAGCTGGGGTTACCTGAGGATTTGCCAATGCTTGTGAGTGCCCCACAACCTGTCCAGCCTCGTCCAAAGACCTGCTGTTGCTCCTTTATCACCCAAGATGTCCCAGCCCCACAGTTGCTAGAATCCTCTATTTATCTTCACATCCCAGCACTGAACAGCACATCCTCCTTCTGCTGCTGCCTCAAAATAAAAGCTCAACCTACTTCACTTCAGCATGAGACCCCCCCCCCCCACCTCTGCTCTTTCAGGTCTTCTTCCTGCCTTTAACACACTCACTGCTACACACGTCCTGCTCTCTCCCTGCACTGCCATGGGTCTCACAAACCCTTCCCTCTTCCCCTGCAGTGATGGGACATCACCCCCTTTGTTTCAAGTCCCTGCACCCACCTCCTCCGCGCTTCCCCGTGAGTCTCCCATTTCCCCAAGCTGCTCTCCTGACATCTCTGGTTGTTTTCCTGGCTGTTGGTATGGTCAGTCTCACACTTGACAGACACCATCCTTGAACACCAACTGTACTGAGCTCTGCTGCCCTTCTGTGCTGCTCACATGGGATCCCCCATTTCAAGTGCACAGAACAGACCCCAAAGTCTGCTTCCCTGAGGTCTGGCATCTGCACTCTTCTATTCTTTGTCCTTACTCCCCTTGGGAGGTACAACCCCACTATTTACTGTTTCTTGGTCATGACAACCAAGGCTGACACTGGTTGTCACATCCATGACCAGCTCTTCCTTCTTTCCGAGTAACAGAGTCAGACCAGCGCCACCGTAGTTGGCCCATCTGGCAGCTGTACTATAAAGACCTGTGTCCCAAGCTGGGTCCAAAACCCCTCCAGATACCTCCAGGATTGATGGCATGCTTTTGCGGTCCCCTTCCACTTCGTATCAGGGTCACTAAAGTCCCCAAGGGGACTTGAACTGGTTCTTTGTCTCCCACCACAATGTCACCCTTACCAGCCTCTCCTCTTACCCTCACCCACAAGGGCGCATCCAGCTTGTTCATCCCATAGAGGAGCTCCACACATTTAAGCAGCTCCTTCACACTGAGGACACCTCCCTCCTGAGCTTTCTGGCCTGCCTCTCCTGATGATCCTGTACCCAGCCATCACAGCACCCCAGCCATGTGAGCTGTCCCAACAGCCCTCAGCTGTTACTCCCTCGAAGTGGAAGGAGGAGATGGCATGAGGGGCTCCAGGGCCTCCTCTCTGTTCCCCAGAGTGGGGACATCAGTGCATGTCTGGGCTGCAGCACATCAGTTGTGGCACATTTGGGCTGAGAGCGGACTTGCAACAGGGAAACCTGCTACCAAGTGCCCAAGACCTCAGCTGTGCAAAGGCAGAGACGTGCTGGAGTGGATGGCAGATGGCAACGTAAAGAAGAAATGAGGTGCCCACTAAGAGAGGACAACCCTTCCCTCTCCAAGGCCAAAGAGAAACAGAGCTGGGTTGTGCAGTCCGAGCAGGAGAGGGGTTTGCTGTCTGTGGTGTCTCTGCAGCTTCTGAGGGCCTGTGGTGGATGGAGGTGAAGCTGATCTCAGGAAGGAAGAGACGTTGAGAGTGTCCTTGGGTATGGATATCCTGTGATACCGTGTGGTGGTTTAACCGCAGATGGTACCCGAATACCACGCAGCCGCTCACTCACAACCCCCCACCCCACCTCCCCAGTGGGGTGGAGAATCAGAGAGAAAGGAAAACTTGCGGGTTGAGATAAAAACAGTTCACCCGGACAGCAAAGAAAAAGATAATAATATATTATTATTATTAATAATAATGTAATATATAATATTTAATATATAATATAAGGATAATAGAATATATAAACCAAATGATGCACAATTTCTCACCACCAGATGACCGATACAGCCCATCCTGAGCAGCAGTCAGGGAGCAGCTGTCCCAGAACAGCAAGTTCCAGAGTGAGTGAGGGAACAAACAGCCGAATGAACGAAGAAAAAGGCACGAATGAATGAAAAAGGGGAAAAGCAGGGACCAAAAAGCAACCCGAGGGGAAGCTTAAGGAAAGTGGCCCACTCATGCTTAAGGAAAGACCCTCACTCATGCCCTCACTGGGCATGCCGTCTCTGGTATGGAATACTCTCTTTGGCTGGTTTGGATCAGCTACTCTGGCTCTCCCCGCCCCCCGCCCCCGCCAAGTTTTTGCACCTGCACATCAGCAAAACCTGGGAAAGTGCAAAATGTCCTTGATCGTTTAGCAGCCACCAACAACATCAGTGTGCTATCCCCATTCTTCTCACACTAAATCCAAAACACAGGAGCTGCTGGAGACAAAACTAGCTCCGTCCTGGCCGAAAGCAGGACAGTATCCACGCCTTGTCGGATTGTTGCACGCTGCATCAGGAGCTTATAGTCGGTGTATCTGGCACGGCTGGGGTAGCTTGTCCGCAGTCGGCAGGTCGAAGATGTCCCTCTCACCTGTGCGCCAGTTGTTGAAGTCAGTTCTGATTCCATCACTGCTGCACTTCGCTCGCTTTCATCAGAGTTCGCTCTTCATTGATTCGAGTGATTCTTACTGTAATGCCTTTGATGATACAGAACACAACTACAGAAATGCTTATATACAGTATATTATATGATTATATACATGATTATATACCATATATACATTATATAAATGATTATATACAGTATATTATAGCAATTAACATCATACAGTTCAGACTATTGGCTATTTTCACCTAAAATCAGATCTCCTTGAGGTACACATCGGACTTCTCCATCCTCCTGCATCACCCACCAAGCACACCCAGGTCCTTGAGCAAGAGCAATCCCACGGATGGGTTTGCTTTTGCCTGAGGCAGGAGTAACCCAGACTGTCTTCCCTAACATATTCTTCACGTGCACTACAGGAACTTTAACCCCTTCTACAGTATGTAAAGGCTTTGACTGGGCAGGGCCAGTGCAATTGGTGGATCCCCTAGTGTTGACTACCAGGTGGCTTTGGCTTCCACTCAGCACAGAGCACTGTCCACAAAGAAAAAGAGAGTGACAAGTTAGGGTAGACTTATGGACTGGGGGTGCTTTGGGGGTGTGTGCCAGCACACGGGGTGGGGGGAGGCTGTCTGATGGACATGTGCTGGGCACAGGGACAGCAGTGATGTGACATGGCTGCTGGGTCATGCTTCCTCCAGCGCAAGCCCTGACAGAGGGTCCCAGCCTCCTTCTCCATGCCACCCTTCAGGAGAGACGACAGCACTAAGAGAGAGCGGGGCACCAGTCCTTCTTCAGCCATCTTCCAGGCCTGGTGCAGCACCTGGACAGCCAGGACTTCTGGCTCTGCACCTTCAGTCAGTGTCACTGTTACTGCAGGCAGGTCCAGACTCCCCTCTTTAAGGACATCATCTACAAGTTCATGTGTGGGACAGCCTGGGGTAGGTACCTCAGGTACCATTTGCCAGCTTCGGAAGAAGACCCCAGCCTACAGGCAGTGCACCGGGGAGGTCCTACTTTAGTACAGAGATGATATGAGAGAGTCAGCACTGATGATGATCGTGCTAAACATGATCATGACAGTTAAGTAAAATAAAACACAAAGTACAGGCCTGGAATGGGATATCCTGAGATTAATTTGTGGAGAGTGTTGGGAAGTTTCTTGCTATTGGCAAACATCCATGGAATCACTTTCTTAATGGACTTCTTAAGCTCCTGGTTCCTCATGCTGTAGATGAGGGGGTTCACTGCTGGAGGCACAACTGAGTACAGAAATGACACCACCAGGTCCAGGGATGGGGAGGAGAGGGAGGGAGGTTTCAGGTAGGCAAACATGGCAGTGCTGAGAAACAGGGAGACCACGGCCAGGTGAGGGAGGCACGTGGAAAAAGCTTTGTGCTGTCCCTGCTCAGAGGGGATCCTCAGCACAGCCCTGAAGATCTGCACATAGAAGAAAAGAATGAAAACAAAACACCCAAATGCTAAACAGGCGCTGACCACAAGAAGCCCAACCTCACTGAGGTAGGAGTGTGAGCAGGAGAGCTTGAGGATGTGGGGGATTTCACAGAAGAACTGGTCCAGGACATTGCCTTGGCAGAGGGGGATTGAAAATATATTGGCCATGTGCAGCACAGCATTGAGAATCGCACTGCCCCAGGCAGCTGCTGCCATGTGGACACAAGCTGTGCTGCCCAGGAGGGTCCCGTAGTGCAGGGGTTGGCAGATGGCAACGTAGCGGTCGTAGGCCATGACAGTGAGAAGAGAAAACTCTGTCATGATGAAGAAGGTAAACAGAAAGAGCTGTGCAGCACATTCTGCATAGGAAATGGCCCTGGTGTCCCAGAGGGAATTGGCCATGGATTTGGGAACAGTGGCGGAGATGAAGCCCAGGTCTATGAGGGAAAGGTTGAAGAGGAAGAAGTATATGGGGGTGTGGAGGTGGTGGTCGCAGGCTACGGCGGTGATGATGAGGCCGTTTCCCAGGAGGGCAGCCAGGTAGATGCCCAGGAAGAGCCAGAAGGTCAAGAGCTGCAGCTCCCGTGTGTCTGCGAACTCCAGGAGGAGGAACTGGGTGATGGAGCTGCTGTTGGACATTTGCTGCCTCAGGGGCATGTGGGACTGTTGAAGAAGGAAAAGACAGTGAGATGTTAGGAGAGACTTTTTAAGGAAGAAAACTAATATTTTCATTTCTCTCACAAACCCCCAGGTATTCCATGAAGAGCAGAGGCCTCTCCCAGGGGTTCCCAAAGACTCAGTCCTGCTCTGTAGTGATGGGTACAGGCAAATGAGGGTGACCAGCTCTGGTAGTCACCATTTCCGTCAGAGGAAATCCACTCCTATGCAGAAGGGGTTTTGGCATCTTCTCTCCCAATTCAGGTGAACAGGAGTTGCTTACAAGGTTTTTCATTTTGTTTATGGGTTTTTTAGATACTCTTGCCTTACTTGAGGAGACTTCTTAAAGGTTAGAAATCCTCAGCATTTCTATCGTGAGACCTGAGAGGCAAAAGGATTCAGTGTCACTTAGCGGATGCTGAGGGGAGCTGGTCTGTCTATCAGTCTTGTTCCCAGCTGCCCTGTGCTTGCATGTGCTTGAGTTGGAGGATGACCACAGTTGTACATTCCCCTTCAAAGAAACTGCACCCTGCTCAGAGTAGAGGGGTCTGGATTCAAAGCTGAGACCTCCAAACTTCTCCCTCTTTCCCAGGGTGCCTGAGGGTGGCCTCTTCACCCCCCCTTCCCAGCAAGGACATGCAGGGCACCTTTCAGCTGCCCACATACAGCTGCTCAGCACCATTTCCATAGGCTTAGCCCCTCGGGGGCTTCTTTACGGATATCTGAGGTATCACAAAGGTGCTGTGAGACAGCTGTGTCTGGTGTCAAGGTCACAGCCAGGCAGGACACTGCAGGGAAATGGTCAAGTGTTCCACAGACAGGCTCTCCTCTGGGGAGAGCAATTTGTTTCCCAAGCCCACAGCCCCCATTTCCTGGTGCCCCGTGGGTTAGAAGGGCGCTGGGGCAGCTCACTCCCACGCAGACCCCTGCCTAGCAAGGCTTGACGCGTCAGGATCTGAAACTCCCCCAAGCCCACAGAGCCCCAGAGCCGGAACAGGAGCAGCACAGACAAGTGGGAAAAGAAGGAGCAGCACCACGATCCTTCTGCCAAGGGAGGCAAGAAGAGAGGCAAAGGCACCTGAGAAAGTCGTCACCTTAACCAGCTGTGCACGGAGCCTCCCAGACAGCGGTGCTGCGCGGCAGTCGCACTTGGTCCCTGTGCTCTGCAGAGGGAAATGGGCGCGTGGCTGAGAGAGGCTCCTCTCCTCTGCTGGAGCTCTGGCTGCAGAGTGGGCGGCTGATGCCTTGTGCCCCACGGCCCTGAGGGCAGAGACTCTGCTGGGTCAGAGAGGAGGCGAGCGGGCTTGCTCAGAGGAAGGTGTCTGCCCTGGAGGGGATGACAGGGAGTTTTCCCAATTCTCCTTCCCATGACATTTCTATTTTTAGTTTTGTCTTCTTTCCTGCCCACCGCTCTGCTTCATGGACCTTTTCCATGTGCTTCCCTGCCCCACACTGTTTTCCTCGCAGCAAATTCTGAGACACCCCATCCCACCGTCGTGTGCTCAGTTCTGCCCTACAGAAAATTCCCCCTGGGAGGGCACTGTCTAGGGACATCTCCCTGCTTGCCGGTGGGAAAGAGCAGGTCAGACAAACTGTGATCTTGCCGGCAAAAGTGATGCTGGTGCTGCCTGTAGGCTGAGGGGTAGGTGGAGGCAGTTTCTGAGGTTCCTAGCAGACCTACTGATCATGCCACATAACAGTTCAAGAATCTCAGTCACTTCTCCAAAGTTAGCAGCTCCTTTCCCTTTACACCCCCCCAGCATGAAATTGAAGTCTACGGGAAGCACCTTCCTTTCCAGGTAGCCTCTGCCTGCACCTTCCTCTTGAAACATCCCCTTGGCAATGCCCTGGGTGTGATCTGGAGCTGTGAGCAGCTCTGACCCATGCAGCACCCTCTTGAGAGTAGAAGGACCCTGCCCTGCCCTGCTTGGGGTCACTCCTTCCACCCGCAGCTTCTCCCCACAGCGCCGTGGGGAGCTCCCCGGGCAGGCTGAGTGCTGACCCTGGCAGGCAGCAGAGTCCCTGCCCCAGCACACAGCCCCTGGGGCGCAGGGACCCTGCTCGGAAGGACAGCCCTGGCCACCCCTGCCTGGACAGCCCTGCAGCCGTCCCCAGCAGAAGGCAGCCGTCACACCGTGTCCCTCTGACAGGGCAGCAGGAAAGCCCAGCTCTGCAGCATGTTCTTCTCCTCTACAGCAGGGATACTGTGAGAGACATCCTGACAGATCCTGTAAACTGTGGGATGTACCAGCTTTAGGAGATCCCTACAGCCAGAGACTTACCGTGTCAAGGGCTGTGAAGATTTCTCCCTCAGTGAGCTCTCAGCATCCTCCCACCCCAGGCTGCCTTTAAGTGCTCTCTGCCTCGCTCCTCTCCCCTCGGGGCCTGCAGGCAGTGCCCTCAGCCCTGCTGCGCTTTGCAGAGGAGCTGCTCCTGGGCAGAGCTGTCTCTCTGCAGCGCTGCCCGCTTGCCATCATCTCCCTCCGTCCCAGGAGCCCGGCCCAGCTCAGCAGCAGAGGCCCAGCCCAAGGCAGCACTTTCTCTGCCCCCTCGGGGCTCCCTCCAGGTGTCCCTGGGGCTCCAGGGGAACCTGCTGGGAAACAGCCTGAAGCAATCCCTGATGTTCCCTCCCGCAGCTGGGGAGAGACACTTCTTTTCCAGCTGTGGCATTTCTCCTATCAGAGAAAGCTGGGCATGAGAATCACCTTTTCTTACTTCTGCTATGAGACAGAAAACCTGGATAGTGACAGATCTCCTTCACCTCTGCTGAGGGAAGGGAGTCAGCTGAGTCAATCCAGACATCTCACCTTTTGTTTGTAGTCCTGGGGCTGGGAGGGGACTCAGCTCTCACCTGGGGCTGCCACAAACCCCCAGGAGGTGGGATTCCTCTGGCCTCTCTTCAGCTGGGCACAAAATGGGCACCTGCTGCCTGGGAGCTGCTTGTCTCAGCTCCCATGGTCATTCCTGGAGATGGAGGCCAGCAGGGAGCTGGTCAGACTCAAACACCTGCTGACAGTTGAGGTGTCAAGGATGCAGTGTGGAAACTGATGACTGGTTGTTATTCTGAAGCAATAAACTGCCCATCTTCTTCTGCACAGCAGTTATAATGCAACTCACTACAGGCCCAGCCTGTCGTCTGTATTTTTTGTTGGTGGAGGTGGTGTTTTACTTATTGTAATATTGTCATCCCCTTTCTAATGCACTGTCTGCTTTTCTGTTCTGACAGAGGGGCTGTGTAAATGAGGAGCTGTGCTCTCTCTCTGTGTTTAAAGAAAATAAAGGGCCCTGCAGTGACTTTTTTTCCCTGAGATTCTTCCTCCAAGACCTTTTCTGGAGCTGCAGGGACATTGCTGTGTGCAGAGGTGGAGGGGAAGAGAGTCCCAGCATGGCAGCACTGCCAGGGAGCACCAGCACTTGGTCTTTCCAGAGCTGCTCTCTTGTCACTTCCACACTCTCTTCCTGAGCCCTTGCGTTGGGTTTAAGGCCTGAGTGCTCTGGCAGCTTGGTCACTGTCCTGCTGCGTGGCACTCCTGTGACCGCAGGCAGGGACAGGCAATGGGCACCTCTGTGACAGAGCTGGCCTCCCTCACAGCATTTCCATAAAGAAAGGTGATCTCCCCAGGGCAGTGCCTGACGGCTTAGGTTTTCTTATAGAATCATAGAATTGTTCTGGTTGGAAGAGACCTCCGAGATCCTCGGGTCCAACCATTAACCTCTCCCTAACCAAGTCCCCCACTAAATCATATCCCTTAGGGCCTCATCTAAACGCCTTTTGAATACCCCCAGAGATGGTGACTCCACCACCTCCCTGGGCAGCCTGTTCCAATGCCTGACAACCCTTTCGGTAAAGAAATTTTTATGAATGTCCAATCTAAACCTCCCCTGGCGCAACTTGAGGCCATTTCCTCTTGTTTTGTTGTCTGTTACTAGGGAGAAGAGTCCGACCCCCATCTCTCTACAACCTCCTTTCAGGTAGTTGTAGAGAGCAATAAGGTCTCCCCTCAGCCTCCTTTTCTCCAGACTAAACATCCCCAGTTCCCTCAGCCGCTCCTCATAGGACTTGTGTTCCAGACCCTTCACCAGCCTCGTTGCCCTTCTTTGGACATGCTCCAGCACTTCAATGTCTTTCTTGTAGTGAGAGGCCCAAAACTGAACACAGTACTCGAGGTGCAGCCTCACCAGGGCCGAGTACAGGGGGACAATCACCTCCCTACTCCTGCTGGCCACACTATTTCTGATACAAGCCAGGATGCCGTTGGCCTTCTTGGCCACCTGGGCACACTGCTGGCTCATATTCAGCCGGCTGTCGACCAACACCCCCAGGTCCTTTTCCGCCGGGCAGCTTTCCAGCCACTCCCCCCCAAGCCTGCCTGCCCTCCAGCAGATCAACACTCCCTCCCAATTTGGTGTCGTCTGCCAACTTACTGAGGGTGCACTCGATCCCCTCGTCCAGATCATTGATAAAGATATTGAACAGAACTGGCCCCAATACTGAGCCCTGGGGAACACCACTTGTGACCGGCCGCCAACCGGATTTAACTCCATTCACCACAACTCTTTGGGCCCGGCCATCCAGCCAGTTTCCTACCCAGCGCAGAGTACGCCCATCCAAGCCATGGGTAGCCAGCTTCTCCAAGAGAATGCTGTGGGAGACGGTGTCAAGGGCTTTACTAAAGTCCAGGTACACAACGTCCACAGCATTTCCCTCATCCACTAAGCGGGTCACCATGTCGTAGAAGGAGATCAGGTTGGTCAGGCAGGACCTGCCTTTCATAAACCCGTGCTGACTGGGCCCGATCACCCGGTTGTCCCATATGTGCCGCGTGATGGCACTCAAGATGATCTGCTCCATAACCTTCCTGGGCACCAAGGTCAGGCTGACAGGCCTGTAGTTCCCCGGATCCTCCTTCCGGCCCTTCTTGTAGATGGGCATCACATTTGCCAGCCTCCAGTCAACTGGGACCTCCCCAGTTAGCCAGGACTGCTGATAAATGATGGAGAGTGGCTTGGTGAGCACTTCTGCCAGCTCTTTCAGCACCCTTGGGTGGATCCCATCTGGCCCCATAGACTTGTGCGTGTCTAGGTGGCGTAGCAGGTCACTGACCATTTCCCCTTTGACTTCAGGGTCTACATTCTGTTCCCCATCCCTGTCTTCCTGCTCAGGGGGCTGGGTGCCCAGAGAGCAACTTCCCTTGCTGTTGAAGACTGAGGCAAAAAGGTATTTAGCACCTCAGCCTTTTCCTCATCCCTTGACACTAAGTTTCCCTCCGCATCCAATAGAGGAGGGAGATTCTCCTTAGCCCCCTTTTTATTGTTAATGTATTTGTAGAAGGACTTTTTGTTGTCTTTCACGGCAGTAGCCAGACTGAGTTCTAATTGGGCCTTAGCCCTTCTAATTTTCTCCCTGCATGACCTCACAACATCCTTGTAGTCCTCCTGAGTTGCCTGCCCCTTCCTCCAAAGGTTGTAGACTCTCTTTTTTTTCCTAAGTTCCAGCCGGAGCTCTCTGCTCAGCCAGGCTGGTCTTCTTACCTGCCGGCTCATCTTTCGGCTCATGGGGACGGCCTGCTCCCGCGCCTTTAAGATTTCCCTCTTGAAGAATGTCCAGCCTTCCTGGACGCCTTTGCCCTCCAGGACTGCCTCCCAAGGGACTCTGCCAACCAGACTCCTAAACAGGCCAAAGTCTGCCCTCCGGAAGTCCAAGGTGGCAGTTCTGGTGACCCTCCTCTTTACTTCTCTGAGAATCGAGAACTCTATCATTTCGTGGTCACTGTGCCCAAGACGGCCTCCGACCGTCACATCACCCACAAGACCTTCTCTGTTCACAAACAACATGTCCAGCGGGGCACCTTCCCTCGTGGGCTCCCTCACCAGCTGTGTGAGGAAGTTATCTTCCACACACTCCAGGAACCTCCTGGACTGTTTCCTCTCTGCTGCATTGTATTTCCAGCAGACATCTGGCAAGTTGAAGTCCCCCACGAGAACAAGGGCCAGCGATCGTGAGGCTTCTCCCAGCTGCCTGTAGAATACTTCATCTGCCTCCTCGTCCTGGTTGGGTGGTCTATAACAGACTCCCACCATGAGATCTGCCTTGGTGGCCTTCCCCCTGATTCTTACCCCTAGGCACTCAACCCTCACGTCACCATCCTCGAGCTCAAGGCAGTCCAGACTCTCCTTAACATAGAGGGCTACCCCACCGCCTCTCCTTCCTTGCCTATCCCTTCTAAAGAGTTTATAGCCGTCCATCGTGGCACTCCAGCTATGTGTGTCATCCCACCATGTTTCCGTGATGGCAACTATATCGTAGTTTTCCCCTTTCACAACAGCCTCAAGCTCCTCCTGTTTGTTGCCCATGCTCCGTGCATTCGTGTAGATGCACTTCAGCTGGGCTAGTGATCCTGTTGCCTTTGTGGTGGGAGAAGCCCTACTCCCTACATGTCCCATCTCAGGTATTTCTGTGGTTCCTGGCTGATCAATGACCCCTGTGTCCCTGCTGCCGCACGGGTCTCTCTGTCCTACCTCATCTGAGACAGCTGACCGAAGGGCCTCGCTGGCACGCCATCCCTCATTCATCGGCGTGCCTCCCCCAGGCTTCTCTCTAGCAAGCCTAGTTTTATCCCCTTCCCCCTTCAAATCTAGTTTAAAGCCCTCTCAATGAGCCCTGCTAACTCCTCTGCTAGGATCCTTTTCCCCCTTTGGGACAGGTGCGCCCCGTCTGCCGCCAGCAGGCCTGGTGCCATGTAAACCAACCCATGGTCGAAGAACCCGAAGTCCTTCTGGTGACACCAGGCTCGGAGCCAGTTGTTGATCTGCTGGCTCCTCCAGTTTCTTCCCTCATCCTTCCCCAGAACTGGAGGGATAGAGGAGAACACTACCTGTGCTCCTGATCCCTTAACCAGTCGCCCCAAGGCCCTGAAGTCCCTCTTGATTGCCCCGGGACTTCTTTTTGCCACCTCCTCACTGCCTACCTGGAAGATCAACAGGGGATAATAGTCCGAGGGCCTTACTAGGGTGGGAAGCTTCCTCCTCACATCCTTGACCCGGGCCCCTGGGAGACAGCAGACTTCCCTAAGCAGTGGGTCCGGTCTGCATATGGGCCCTTCTGTTCCTTTCAGAAGGGAGTCACCTATGACAATGACCCATCTCTTGTTTTCCTTTGTGGGGGCAGTTTGGATGCAGGCCCTCGGCTGACTAGTCCTCGGCGGCACCTCCAGGCTGGCTGAACCATCAGCCTGGTCGTTGTTTGGTTCCAGTGGCAGGGCCTCGTACCTATTGTGCAAGGGCACCTGCGGAGGTGGGGTAGGCGCTGAGGAAACACGCCTGCCTCGCCGGGGAGGCACTAGTTGCCACTGTCCCCTGTCCCCTACGTCCCTGCATTCAGCCGTGCAGGGAGAGGGTCGGGATCGGGAGTCCCCCGTGACAGGCACCTTGGCTGCCTGTTGCGCCTGTCGCAGGGAGGGCAGGGTGCGAGTCCAGTCGTCGATCTCCCTCTCGCACTCCCTGATACTCCTCAACCTGCTCACCTCCTGCCGGAGCTCTGTCACCAGGCGGAGGAGGTCCTCTACCTGGGCACACCTCCCACAGGCGGGCTCGCTGCCGCTGTCGCCCAGTGCTGGCGTCAGAGTAGGGCACACCCTGCAGCCTGACACCTGGGTGGCAGCGTGTTCCCACCGCAGCTCTGTCTGGGAAGCTGCGTCAGCCGTGGCGGGTGCAAGGCTTGGAGCGGCCATGGCTTTCTGCCGGGTGGACACCATTGCTTCCCCCGTCGAGCCGGCGGAGCTTCAGCGCCCTCCCTGCATGCCCTGCCGGCGCGAACTGCCACGCAAACTGCCGCGCCGCGCCCTTCCTGATGCGCCGCGCCCTGTTTGCCCGCCCTGTTCGCCGCGCTCCGGGTCGCTGGCGCTCCCCGGGGGCTTTTTTATACCCCGCCGCGGCTCCTGGCCTCGCCCAGGTCTCGTCAGCCACTCTCGCGCGAGCTGCCGGCTCCTGGCGGGTCCCTCGGCTCCCTCTGAGGCTCCCCGGTTCGGGAAACCCCCCTGTACACCACGCTAGGACGCTCCGCTGCAGGTCGTGCCGGCACCGGAGCTGATCGCCTCGGCAACTGAGTGCCGGTAACGGTTTTGCCGCGTTTAAATCTCCCGCCGCGGCTCCTGGCCCCGCCCAGGTCTCGTCAGCCGCTCTCGCGCGAGCTGCCGGCTCCTGGCGGGTCCCTCGGCTCCCTCTGAGGCTCCCCGGTTCGGGTAACCCCCCTGTACGCTGCGCTAGGACGCTCCGCTGCAGGTCGTGCCGGCACCGGAGCTGATCGCCTCGGCAACTTCTTCCAAAGCTGCTCTCAAGAACATGCCCGAGAAAGTGGCCCACAGATGAAAACACCAGTGAAGAGCTAAACTGTGAGTGTGTGGGGTTGGGACATGCAGCAGTGTCCTCACACAGCCAGGCCTCCTGCGAGAGACCTGAAGGAGCAGCAGAGCAGGGTCTGGTCTGTGCCCGTGTTCGCTGGACACCCCAGGGAAGCTGCCCCAGGGCAATGACCATGGACTAGCCCCTCACAACCACCATTGCCAGCACTGGCCTCTCAGCCCAGTTTGGAGAGGTTCTTTGTCCCTCCATGGAGGGACACCAAATGGCTAGCTCAGAAGTCCATCTCAGACGAGTGCAGAGCAGGACAACCCACCGCAGGGCTGAGGTGCCTCCCGGCCTCTGGGAGTGACAGCAGGAGGCCAGAGAGACACTATGACTGCTGCAGTGCACTGCCTCTGCGTGTGCAAGGGAAGGACTCCTGTCTCTGAACACCCCTGGGTGCAGGAGAAGTGCCTGAGGCCAGCTCAGATGTGGACACCTGACAGAACCTTTCTCACATTTCTGTGACTCCAGGAACAAAGCCCACCGGCCCAGGACATTCATCTCAGCTGCCCTGGGCAGGTTCATTGCAAGTGCTGCTGCCTGCTCCGTCACCCTTGCCTGTGATTCTGGATTGTGCCCTCAAAAGTGCCAGAGCAATCAGAGAGGCTCTGGGGTCCTTGGAAAAGGCAGATGTCAAATCCATTTTCAAGAAGGGCAGGAAGGAGAATGGGGAGAATTACAGGCTGGTCAGCCTACCTCTGTCCCTGTGAAGGTGATGGGGTACGTGCTCCCGCAGCCATTTCCAGGTACTTGAAGGACACAAAAGGGATTGCTGATCCAAAATGGTCAAGGGAAAGAAGGACATGTTGTGTACATGGAACTTTGCAAGGCCTTTGACATGGTCTCCCATAGTCTCCTTAGAGCCAGATTGGTGCTATCTGGGCTGAAGAAGTGGATGTGATGGTGGGTGGGAAGTTGTCTGGATGATCAAACCCAAATGTCATCAGTGCTGCAAATTTCTCCATGCAGCCAGTTACTAGCAGCATCCCTCAGTGGCCACCACTTGGGCCAACACTGTTGAACGTCTTTATTATCCCCCTGTATACTGGGATGAAGTGCACTTTCAGTTCCTTTGTGGATGATGCAAAGCTGGGTGGAGGCCTTGAACAACCTCATCTAGTTCACCCTACCTTGAGCAGGAGAGTGAGACAAGATGATGTTCAGGGCTCTCTTCCAACCGGAGTTACTCTGGGATTCAATGAATCTTGCCCTTGGAGAGGTTTTTGAAGACAGAATAGGCAGAGGAAGAAGGAAAAAAGAGACAGAAGAGGAGATCTAAAAGGTGTCAACAGAAATACAGCAGTTCCTGTGAAGAATGTTTCTCCACTCAAATCGTTGGTAGGAAATATATTTGATAAATTTGTTAAAAGAAGCATCCTTTTATCTGGTCAGGTCCTGGGCCATAAGGAGGGTGATGGGTGGGTATGGTATTATGAGGTCAATTGTGTCTCAGAAACTCATCATCCCGTAGGAAGCGTATGGCTGTGAAGGGGACTGTGAGGTCAGTTCTGCCTCTGGAGGTGACAGGCCAGCAGCAGGAACATGGCTGGGAAAGTACCTCTGCCAAAGTACCCCACAGGCCCTATCCAGGAAGAGGGCTTGGGTACGGGTTGTCATGTCCATTCCGCCTGAGTACATGACGGGACAGCAGCAGGCACCTGGCTTGGTCATGTCTATCAGAGAAGCTGAGAGGCCAGCAGCACTCCTGTGGGTTAGAAGATCATGGTGAGGTTACTTCTCTCTGGTCAGCTGAAAGGCCACAAGAAGGCTAACAGGTTGGGTCCCCGCATGAAGGGTAGTTTCTGAGACGGTCGAGCTTTCCTTGGTAGTGGGAAAAAGCAGGAGAGAGAAAAAAATGTCACAAAGTGCCACTTGGAAGGTGGAGACTGGCTAGCAGGAGGAAGCAATGTCACTCGAAGGGTAGTGCTGTGGTGCAAGGGGTCACCCAGAGGGAGTGTGGATCAGCCCATAGCTTTGCGTTTCAAGGAAGAGGGTGGAGACACATCGGTGAAGGTACGGAAATGCTGGGGTGAGAGCAAGGTGGGGAAGTGAGATGGGTGTCTCCAGCCTGCAGGGGAACAGAGGGGCAGGTGTAAGACCATGTAGAACAGCCTGCAGTGGAGATGGCAAAGGGCACTGGCAAGGCTGGAAGGCACCGACAGAACCCAGGTCTTTGTCCCCTTAGCTCTGGCAGTTGTCTCTGCCCCTGAGGCCTAGGAGAAGCCATGTTGTCCTCATGGCACTGGGGCCTCGTTGCCTCCTTGCAACCCCACGGGGAAGCTGGAAGTTGTTGTGCCATTGCTGTCCTTCCCTGGGCCTTGCACACCCCACATCCCACGGTCCCAGGAAGAGCCCTGAGCCATGTGCAAGGGACAGGATCCGCCTTCCCACAGGCTGGAGGTCACGGCTTGGCCTTTGTGCTTCACAAAGAGAACCAAGGCTTTTCTCAGCATCAGAGCCACCTGCACAGTGCCTTTGCCTCCCTGCAATCACAGCGTCTAATTATCGGCTCTAACGAGTCCGTGGGGAGACTTTGTCAGTAGTGGCTCTCAGTGGGGCCCATTAATGCTTCAAGGAACTTTGGGGATTTGCTTTTGCCTTTGTCTCCTTGAAAGGTTTGTTCAGTCTCTCCTCAGTACCTGAGGGTCATGGACTCAGCCCCAAATACACCATGGGCTCATGAAAATGCCAAAAGCCCTAACAAGGCATCTCTCTTGCATCATTTTCTTCAAGTATTGAAGACTTGTATAGCTAATTAGAGAGGTTTCAGGAGAGTAGGTGAAGAGGACCGTTTTCAATGAGCACTTTGAAGTAGTGATAGAAGAATTCTCCACTTGATATTGATGCAGAGTGTCTCTTAATCAAGTTTCTCTGTCTGGACAGGTTGGATCGATGGGCCGAGGCCAATGGTATGAGGTTCAACAAGGCCAAGTGCCGGGTCCTGCCCTTGGGTCAAAACAACCCCAGGCAGCGCTACAGGCTTGGGCGGGAGTGGCTGGAAAGCTGCCCGGTGGAAAAGGACCTGAGGGAGTTGGTCGATAGCCGGCTGAATATGAGCCAGCAGTATGCCCAGGTG
Organism: Phoenicopterus ruber ruber; assembly: GCA_009819775.1. NCBI lineage: Eukaryota > Metazoa > Chordata > Aves > Phoenicopteriformes > Phoenicopteridae > Phoenicopterus > Phoenicopterus ruber. The sequence goes on along the minus strand of WNMK01000048.1, from coordinate 435,984 downwards.
GCCAAGAAGGCCAACGGCATCCTGGCCTGTATCAGCAATAGTGTGGCCAGCAGGACCAGGGCAGGGATCGTCCCCCTGTACTCGGCCCTGGTGAGGCTGCACCTCGAGTGCTGGGTTCAGTTTTGGGCCCCTCACTCCAAGACAGACATTGAGGGGCTGGAGCGTCTCCAGAGACGGGCAACGAAGCTGGGGAAGGGTCTGGAGCACAAGTCCTGTGAGGAGCGGCTGAGGGACCTGGGGGTGTTTAGTCTGGAGGAAAAGAGGCTGAGGGGAGACCTTATTGCTCTCTGCAACTCCCTGAAAGGAGGTTGTAGAGAGATGGGGGTCGGTCTCTTCTCCCAAGTAACAGGCGACAGGACAAGAGGAAACGGCCTCAAGTTGCACCAGGGGAGGTTTAGATTGGATCTTAGGAAACATTTCTTCCCCGAAAGGGTTGTCAGGTACTGGAACAGGCTGCCCAGGGCAGTGGGTAGAGTCACCATCCCTGGAGGGATTGAAAAGATGTGTAGATGTGGTGCTTGGGGACATGGTTTAGTGGTGGACTTGGCAGTGCTGGGTTAATGTTTGGACTCAAAGATCTTGGAGGTCTCTTCCAACCTAAATGATTCTATGATTCTATGGTCTTCAGGGACAACATCCTCCAAGCCCAGGAGAGCCCAGTCTGATGTGCAGGGAGTTGAGCAGGGCCTCGCAGGATGCCAGCGGGGATGAACGGGGACATTGGGCCTTTGGGGGTCAAACAGCAGAAGGCAGGGCACAGCGGGCAGAAGGGGGAACAGGCTGCCCAGGAGGCAGAGAGAGACATGGCCTGTGGGTGCAGGGATGGAGCCGGGAAAGGGTGACCATTAATGGACCTTGGGAAAGGGTGGGTCATTTCGTTGTCTGCAGTAGATCCCTCTGCTCTCAGCAGTGTCTGGTGGCTTTTCAGGGTAACATTGGAGTGCAATCACCCTCCATGTGAGAAAGGCGCAAGCACAGGGCAACTGGGAACTAGACCGAGGGAGAGACCAGCTCCCCTCACTCTGCACTAAGCCATGGGCAAACCTCTAGCCTCCCAGGACTCACTGTTCTCCCTCAGTCCAGCAGAAATCCTGAGAGTTTCTGACATCGAAGAATACTCTCCAGGGGAAATGGGAGAGGAGCTGTAAAAAGCCCTAGAACTCTTAAACTGCCTTTGCCATCCTGAGAGTGCAGACGCTGACAGGCCCTTCTGCGTTAGGAGCAGCCTCATCTGACAAAGTCCAACACCAGGACTGGCCCCTGCCCCCACCGTGCCCATGAACCCACGGCTGCAGAGCAGGGCTGACTCCTTGGCAGCCAGCGGGCAGAGGCCCTGCTCCTCACGGCACACTCGGCCAGCACCAGCCAGAGTCCAGCCACGGAGCTGCAGGAAGGTCTCCTGGACAAGGAAAAGGGTGTCTGTGTGTGACAGGGGGAAGGTCTATGGGAAATGGCTTTGATTATGCTCAGAGACATCTTGCCTAACTTGTCACTGTCTTTTTCTCCTATGACAGTGCCTCATGCCCAGAGGCAGCAAATGTCCAACAACAGCTCCATCACTGAATTCCTCCTCCTGGCATTCACAGATATGCTGGAGCTGCAGTTCTTGCCCTTCTGGCTCTTCCTGGGCATCTACCTGGCTGCCCTCCTGGGAGACGGCCTCATCATCACCGCCGTAGCGTGTGACCACCGCCTCCACACCCCCATGTACTTCTTCCTCCTCAACCTCTCCCTCTTTGACCTTGGCTGCATCTCCGCCACTGTCCCCAAATCCATGGCCAATGCCTTCTCGGACACCAGGGTCATTTCCTTTGCAGGATGTGCTGCCCAAGTCTTTCTGTTTGCCTTTTTCATTACAGCAGAGTATTCTCTTCTCACTGTCATGGCCTACGACCGCTACGTTGCCATCTGCCAACCCCTGCACTACGGGACCCTCCTGGGCAGCAGAGCTTGTGTCCACATGGCAGCAGCTGCCTGGGGCAGTGGGTTTCTCAATGCTGTGCTGCACACGGCCAATACGTTTTCACTGCCCCTCTGCCAAGGCAATGCCCTGGACCAGTTCTTCTGTGAAATCCCCCACATCCTCAAGCTCTCCTGCTCAGACTCCTACCTCAGGGAAGCTGGGCTTGTTGTGGTTAGTCTGTTAGTGGCATTTGGGTGTTTTGTTTTCATTGTGGTGTCCTATGTGCAGATCTTCAGGGCCGTGCTGAGGATCCCCTCTGAGCAGGGACGGCACAAAGCCCTTTCCACATGCCTCCCTCACCTGGTCGTGGTCTCCCTGTTTTTGATCACTGTCACGTTTGCCTACCTGAAGCCCCCTTCTACCTCTTCCCCATCCCTGGACCTGGTGGTGGCAGTTCTGTACTCGATGGTGCCTCCAGCAGTGAACCCCCTCATCTACAGCATGAGGAACCAGGAACTCAAGGATGCAGTGTGGAAACCGATGACTGGTTGTTATTCTGAAGCAATAAACTGCCCATCTTCTTCTGCACAGCAGTTATAATGTAACTCACTACAGGCCCAGCCTGTCATCTGTATTTTTTGTTGCTGGTGGTGGTGTTTTACTTGTAGTAATGTTGTCATCCCCTTTCTAATGCACTGTCTGCTTTTCTGTTCTGACAGAGGGGCTGTGTAAATAAGGAGCCGTGCTCTCTCTCTGTGTTTAAAGAAAATAAAGGGCCCTGGCATTGCAGGGCCCTGGATCACCCTTATGCTCTTCAGGTTCCCCTTTTCCTCTGGGAGACTCTACCTTGGATGGTCACTCATACGACGTGCCGCTCACTGCCCACCCAGACACACACACTGTCCCTGGAGATCCCCCAGCAGCTCCTGATTCCTCTCCAGGATGCCATCTGCCATCAGCCCCACCGCAGGTGGGACAGCAACAGCCAGGTAAGTCAAAGACCAGTTGCTGTCTGTGTGGACATGTGCCACCAAGAAGGGAGATCACGGTCCAGCTCTCGGTCACTAACAGATCACCCTGGGACTCTGAGATTGTCCCCTGCATCCATGGAGAACCCCAGAACAGCAAGAGGCCTTCTCAGGAAGCAGCTGCTGGGGGCATCCCTGGCACCAGCTTTGGAGGAGGCACCCACCCAGCCTCCTGGCCCTGGCCTGAGGAGCCGCTTTGGGGACAGTGGTGCCAGCAGGGAGCCCAGCTCTGACACAGGGGTTCACATGGCCTGCTCCTGCCCACAGCCACAGGGATGCCACTGGAGAGACCACAGGACTGTCACGAGTTGCCCAAGACCTTAGGGGTAACACAACTAGAAAGGAAACAGTGCACAGTATGGAAATGAAGAGACCGGTGCTGAAAAGACCAGGGCCTGCTGCTGTCCTTGGCCATGGCTCCAGGGAAGCAGCAGCCCTGACTCGCAGGCAGCAAAGAGGGAGTGCCCGCCGAGGCAGCGAGGGGCAGCCCCAAGGAACACCAGGGCTGCTCCTCCACGGGGCAGCTGGGCATTTGCCTCCCCAACCCCTCCTGCATGCTGGGGCTGCTCCCCCAGCTCCAGAGGAGACGTGAAGAGATGGGAGCGTAGACAAAGAATTTTCTGCTGGTTTCTTTATTGAGTTGATGTAAACAGGGAGCCTGGATCCATATGTACCCAAGGTCTGCGGTTAAAGAAAAAACAGGAAGGAGGCATAGAATGACATTATTATAGGTTAAACCAAAACAAACCCCCCAAAGTCACAAAGAAAAAATAAAGACACATATGAATAAAAGTTAGTCTTGACTTTTCCTGAGATACAGTGGGGGCCCTAGTGGGATAATGGGCACCTTATTAATCTGAAGTAGCACGTATCCAAATAGTTTCCATATTGCATCCTTGACTTCCTTGTTCCTCAGGCTGTAGATGAGGGGGTTTAGTGCTGGAGGCACCACCAAGTACAGAACTGCCACCACCATGTCCAGGGATGGGGAGGAGATGGAGAGAGGCTTCAGGTGAGCAAACATGGCAGTGCTGACAAACAGGGAGAGTACGGCCAGGTGAGGGAGGCAGGTGGAAAAGGCTTTGTGGCGTCCCTGCTCAGAGGGGATCCTCAGCACGGCCCTGAAGATCTGCACATAGGACACCACAATGAAAACAAAACACCCAAAGACTAATAAACAACTTAATATAACAAGCCCAGCTTTCCTGAGGTAGGAGTCTGAGCAGGAGAGCTTGAGGATGTGGGGGATTTCACAGAAGAACTGGTCCAGGGCATTGCCTTGGCAGAGGGGCAGTGAAAACGTATTGGCCGTGTGCAGCACAGCATTGAGAAACCCACTGCCCCAGGCAGCTGCTGCCATGTGGACACAAGCTGTGCTGCCCAGGAGGGTCCCGTAGTGCAGGGGTTGGCAGATGGCAACGTAGCGGTCGTAGGCCATGACAGTGAGAAGATACAATTCTGCTGAGATAAAAAAGACTAGCAGAAAGAGCTGGGCAGCACATCCTTGGTAGGAGATGGCCCTGGTGTCCCAGAGGGAATTGGCCATAGCTTTGGGGAGAGTGGTGGAGATGGAGCCCAGGTCAAAGAGGGAGAGGTTGAGGAGGAAGAAGTACACGGGGGTGTGGAGGCGGTGGTCACAGGCTACAGTGGTGATGATGAGGCCGTTTCCCAGGAGGGCAGCCAGGTAGATGCCCAGGAAGAGCCAGAAGTGCAAGAGCTGCAGCTCCTGTGTATCTGCCAATGCCAGGAGGAGGAACTGGGTGATGGAGCTGTCATTGGACATTAGCTTCTTCTGGGCACGGGGCACTGTCCAAGAGGGAAAAGGCAGTGACAAGTTAGAAGAGATTTCCCTGAGTAAAACCTAATGTATTTCCCATAGAAACCCCACTGAAACTGCCTCTCCTCTGTCAGGAAGACCTTTGGCAGGTCCCTTTCCTGAGCGGTGGTTGGTGCTGGCTGCGGGTGCCCCAGGGAGCAGGGGCTCTGCTGTGGGCTCTGGAGGAGTCAGTCCTGCCCTACAGCAATAGGTCAATAGGAACATGGGGTGATCTCACATTAAATCCACTCGTGCTATCAAAGAGCTTTGCAGCATTGCTGCTCCCAATTCACTCGACAGCAGAGCAGAGCTGAGGGGATTTTGTTTGGTGTCTTTCGTTCCAGTTGCCCCCCCACACCTGAGGAGTGCTTTTGGCACTGCCATTTCTGCTGCACTTGTGGGTGCTGCGAGGCAAAGGGACTGTCCCTTAGTGCAGAGTGAGGACAGTCGGTCTGTCCATCAGCCCTGCTCTCAGCTGCCCTGTGCTGGAGGACGATCACACCCAGACTTTCCCCTGAGAAGAAAGTGGACATCGCCCAGATCAGAGGAATCCAGTTTCCAAGTGCAATCTCCAAACCCCTCACCCTGTCTCATTGTACCTGAGGAGCATCTCAGCTCTCCCCTCCCAGCCAGGGACACAGAGGGCTCATGGCAGCTGCCTCTGCACAGCTGCCCAGCATTGCCACAGCTTTAGCATCGATGTGTCTTCCCCATGGGGCTCCTTGAAAACACAGTGATGCCACAGGAGATTCGTCCCTTGTGGACAGCAGCCTGTGGCCACCCAGCAGGACTCTGCAGGAAAAGAAGCAAATGCCCTAAAGATGGGGTGTCCTGAAGGGAGAGTCGTCTCATTGCTATCACTGGGAGCCTGGGCATTAGAAGGGGTTGGGACACTTAACTCCCATGGACAAATCTGCATGGCAGGACCCCCAGGCATGGTCTCTGAAGTGCATCTGAATCCCACCCCCATCCCCAGCCAGTGATAAGACCAAGAGCAGCAGAGACAGGAGGGGGAAAATGGACAAATGCCACAGGGCTGCTGCCGATGGAGGCAGGACAGGGACAGCGTGTAGAGTATGTGATAATTTCTCCTCTTCAGGGGTGAGGCCACGGAGAAGGTGACTGAGTCCCCATGGCCGTAAGGGCAGAGGCTCTGCTGGGTGGGAAAAAAGACAGAGGGTTTTCTCTGGGGAAGGCGTCTGCACTGCAGGGGATGGCAGGGAGGTGCCTGAATCCCCCCTCCCATGGCCTTTCTGAGAGCAGCTCCCTCGCACCCCCTGCCCATGTCTCTGCTGCCTGGAGCTGTTCCTGCTGGGAGCTGTTTCTCTGTCCCCACATCTCCTCCCTGTCAGTGCTCCCAGAGCCCATCCCACCCGCTGTGTGCTCAGCTCTGCCCTGCAGACCCCTCCTGGCAGCCCGGCACTGCCCAGGGGCATCTCTGGGTGGGCAGGGGCTAAGGAGCAGCTCAGAAAGTCCCTCCTAGAACTGGGGTCTTAGTGCCTTCTCCAGAGCAGGGAAATAAATTCTAGTCTCCCACTGCCCACTCAGCCAACCGTAATGATAAAAATTGAAAGCAAAGTCTCCTTGCCTTTCAGGAAAATGGTGCCTTGATGTGCTTCTTGAAAGTCACCTTGGAAGTGGGGGTAAGCTGGAGCTGTGAGCAAACCTGACCCACACAGCAGCCTCTCAGCAGCAGAAGGACCCTGACATGCCATTTCCAGGTGTTGTTTCTTCCATCCACAGCTTCTCCCTGCCGCGCCGTGGGGAGCTCCCTGGGCAGGCTGAGTGCTGACCCTGGCAGGCAGCAGAGTCCCTGCCCCAGCACACAGCCCCTGGGGCACAGGGACCCTGCTCTGAAGGACAGCCCTGGGCACCCCTGCCTGCACACCCATGCGCACACCTCCACAACCACCCCCGGGAGAAGGCAGCCGTCATGCCCTGTCCCTCTGATGGTGCAGCAGGGAAGCCCTGCTCTGGAGCATGTCCCCCTCTTCTGCATTAGAGAAAGTAAGAGAGTCCTCCTGACGGAGCCCATAAACTGTCAGAGGTACCAGTTTTAGGAGATGTCTCCAGGAACTGAAGCTGTACTGCCCTGCACCCAGAGACTTACCCTGTTAAGGGCTGTGAAGATCTCTCCCTCAGTGAGCTCTCAGCATCTCCCACTCCCAACTGCCTTTAAGTGCTCTCTGCCTCGCTCCTCTCCCCTCGGGGCCTGCAGGCAGTGCCCTCAGCCCTGCTGCGCTTTGCAGAGGAGCTGCTCCTGGGCAGAGCTGTCTCTCTGCAGCGCTGCCCGCTTGCCATCATCTCCCTCCGTCCCAGGAGCCCGGCCCAGCTCAGCAGCAGAGGCCCAGCCCAAGGCAGCACTTTCTCTGCCCCCTCGGGGCTCCCTCCAGGTGTCCCTGGGGCTCCAGGGGAACCTGCTGGGAAACAGCCTGAAGCAATCCCTGATGTTCCCTCCCGCAGCTGGGGAGAGACACTTCTTTTCCAGCTGTGGCATTTCTCCTATCAGAGAAAGCTGGGCATGAGAATCACCTTTTCTTACTTCTGCTATGAGACAGAAAACCTGGATAGTGACAGATCTCCTTCACCTCTGCTGAGGGAAGGGAGTCAGCTGAGTCAATCCAGACATCTCACCTTTTGTTTGTAGTCCTGGGGCTGGGAGGGGACTCAGCTCTCACCTGGGGCTGCCACAAACCCCCAGGAGGTGGGATTCCTCTGGCCTCTCTTCAGCTGGGCACAAAATGGGCACCTGCTGCCTGGGAGCTGCTTGTCTCAGCTCCCATGGTCATTCCTGGAGATGGAGGCCAGCAGGGAGCTGGTCAGACTCAAACACCTGCTGACAGTTGAGGTGTCAGACATGGTCCAAGATATGTGCAGGTAACTGCAAGCTGTCATGGAGCAGTTCCTAGAGACAGGGCAGTATCTGGAGGCATCATCTTTGAGCTTAGTGGGGAATTCCTTTGGCCAACAGCAGATGCCCACATTTAGGACAACTGAACTTTTCCCTACCCCTTACGTCCAGGGCAGCCTTCCTTGAGGTCAGCTTCACCTCCACCGCAGGCCCTCAGGGGCTGCAGAGACACCCCAGAGAGCAAAGCCCTCTCCTGCCAGGACTGCAGAGCCCAGCGCGGCTTTTCTCTGGCCTTGGGGAGGGAAGTGTTTCCTCTTTCTGTGCCTTCACATTGCCACCTGCCATCCCCTCCAGCATGTCTCTGGTCTCAAGCACAGCATTTGCACGCGTTGGGTCTTGGGCACTTGGGACTGGGTTTGCCTGTGACAAGTCTGAGCTTGTCCCCAGTGCCACAGCCGAGGTGCTGCAGCCCAGACGTGCACCAACGCCCTCAGCCTGGGGCACAGACAGGACGAGCTGGAGTCCCACGTGCCACTATAGACTTTTGACATGGATGGAATCAATGGCAAGGGGTGGTGGGACAGCTCACAGGGTGCTGCCATGGTGCGTAGGGGCTTTTTAGGAGAGGCAGGCCGGGAAGATGAAGAGGGGGATAACCTCCATCTGAAGGAGCTTGTCGTATGTATGGTTCCTTGTGGGGGAAGGTCAGAGGAGAGGCCCCTTAGTGTGGCATCCTGCTGGGAGACAGAGAACCTGCAACCAGGGCAAGGGAGTGGACTAAGCCTTATTTAAGCAATCCAAGGAAGGCTCCAGATCCATGTCCCCAGGTGTTACTGGGGACTTTAATGACCCTGATGCTCTCTGGAAGGGGAGCACAGCAGGATGCCTACTGTCCAGCAGGTTTCTGGGTCTCTTGGGACAACTTCTTTGTACAGGTGCAAGGTAGGCCAACAAAGGTGATACTGCCCTGAATCCAGTCCTTGCAGAGGGAGGGCTGATCAGGGTTGTGAAAAGCAGTGAGAACCTGGGCTGTAGTGACCATGAAATAGGGGGGGTCTCAGCTCCCCAGAGGACTGAGAAAGGACTGCAGCAGAGTACAGATGCTGGGTCTCTAGAGGAGAAGATTTTAGCCTCTTCAGGGGACTTTTGGTGGGAATCCCACAGGCAGCAGCACTCAAGGGCAGCCGAGCTCAGTACAGCTGGTCTTTCAGGACACCCTCGTTCAAGCACAAGAACTGTCCACACCAGTACACAGGAAAGCAACCGGGTATCTCAGGGCAGAAACTTGTCTCAAATGGGACCTCATCAAGAAGCACCCTAGAAAAAAGAAAGCATCCAAGAGGTGGATGCAGGGACTCAATGAGGAATTTAGAAATAGGGATGGCTTTAGGGAAGCTAAAGCTTCCAAGTATAGACCCTTGCAAGAGGTTCAAGGGCACCTAGAGGAGCTGCCACTACTTGAGGAACAGTGAAAGAAGAAACAAAGCAAATGAGTGGCCACTGCTGAATTTAGTAACAGTAAGTGTAGATAGATCTGAGAGTCTCTGTGTCCTCCTTGTCTTGGTCTTCTCCAGCAAGGTCTCCCAGTCCTTTGCGCCTTGAGGCAGGACTCTGGAGGAGAACAATCATTGGTCAATTTGGATTAAGTCAGGAGTTACTTGAGCAAACTCAGTCCTTCCCTGTCTATGGGACTGGAGGGACGGCACCCACGGGAGCTGAGATGGCAGGCTGATGCCACAGTGAGGCCACTGTCGGTCGTCTTTGAAAGGACATGGAGACTGGAGAACTCCCTGACAACTGGCAGCACCCAAATGCTGCATGCGCTTTCTGAAAAGGGCCCAAAGGGTGAGCAGGAGAACTAAAGGCTGTCCCCGGAGCGCGTGCACTTGGATCCCATTTCTGGGTATCGGAAAGAGAAGGTGACTGGGTTTACCCAGGGGAGCTTGTGCCTGGCCAGGCTCTTTGCTTTCTGTGATGAAAGGTGGGGATTGCTGGATGCAGGGAGAGCAGGGGTGGTCTTTTACCCGGAAGTCAGCAAGGCTTTCAGCATCATTCCCCACAATATTGTAATGCAATCAGGACAACTCCAAAGTCCTGCTCTTGAGGTGGACTAAGCCCCCACAAAGACAGAGGCCTTGGACTGCCGAGGTGTAGGAAGCAGATCTGCAGGAAAGGCTCTGGTGGTCCTTGGATTACAGCAGGCAAAACACGAGCCATTCAGCAAAGAAGGCCAACAGCATCCTGGGCTGTATGAGCAGCAGCACAGCCAGTGGCAGCGATTGTCTTCCCCTGCTCAGCACGTGTTAGGCCACATCCAGAACACTTTACCAGGTTTTGGTGCTCCGTAGTGCCAGAGAGACATTGGTAAACTGGGACCAGTCCAGTGGAGGGCCAGGAAGATGGTCAGGGCTGGAGCACTTGTCCTGTTAGGAGGGGCTGAGGGAGCTGGGCTTGTTCAGACTGGAGAATGGAGGGCTTTTGGGGGAGGATGTAACAGCCTTGCACTGCCTCCGGTGAGGTTTGCAAGAAGACACTGTGGTGCAAGACACAAGGACAAGAGGCAATGGGCCTCCTTGTTCTTGGGGAACAAGAAAGGGTCAGGCTCAACATAGGGAGAAACTTTTGACACATGAGGACAGTCAGACATGGGAAGACATTTTCCAGAGAGTGTGCACTGCCTCCACCCCTGGAAGTTTCAAAGACCCATCTGGATAAAGCCAGGAGCAACCTGGGGTGACCCCGCTTTGAGCAGAATGTTGGTCTATAGACAGCTTGCAAGGTCACTTCCAGCCTGAATGAAACTGTCATCCCTTCCTCTTCATGTCTGAAACATTAGGGAAAGCACTCAAGTTCCCTCTGACTGTGGGAATAATTCACGTTGGATCCAGGCTGCACCACAGGAACCCCCCACAGCCCTGATGACGTCCTTTGCCTCCTCTTTCATTTCCTGCTCCCCTTTTCCCCACAGTGAAGTTCTTCACAATTATCATCCTCATACCCTCCAAAACCAACAGCCTACCCTGTTGTACTGGCTCTGGCTGGGTTGGAGTTAATTGTCTTCAGAGCAGCCTGCATGGTGCTGTGCTTTGGATTCATGACCAAAACAGTGTTGAGAACACACCGGTGTTATAGCTATTGCTGAGCAGTGCTTGCACAGTGTCAAGGCTTTCTCTGCTTCTCACACTGCTCTGCCAGCGAGCAGGCTGGGGGGGTGCACAAGAAGTTGGAAGGGTCACAACCAGGACAGTTGACCCCAATTGACCAAAGGGACATTCCATATCGTATGATGTCATGCTCAGCAATAAAAAACTCAGAGAAAAGAAGAGGAAGCTTCTTCAAGAGCCCATGATGTCGTTGGTCTACTTCGCTGATGGCTCATATTTTGTCCAATGTAACCTAAGGACCACCAGGGATTTTTCCACAGAGCTGCAACTCAGCTGGGCAGTCCTGAACCTCTGTCACTGCAAGGTGTTTGTCCACCGCAGGGGCAGGACTCTGGATTAGTCCTTGTTGGATATCATGAGGTTCCTGTTGGCCTATAGCTACAGCCTGTTTCTTCTTGGAAAAGACAATATTGTGGGGGTGTCGTGGTTTAACCCCAAATTGTAACCCAATGCCACGCAGCCGCTCGCTCACTCCCCCCCTCCCCACTGGGGTGGGGAGGAGAATCGGAGAGAAAGGAAAACTCGTGGGTTGAGATAAAAACAGCTCACCAGGACAGCAAAGGAAAAATATGAAAATATATTAATAATGATAATAATGATAATATATACAAGGATAATAGAATATATAAAACAAACGATACACAATTTCTCACCACCCGACAACTGATACAGCCCATCCCGAGCAGCAGGCAGGGAGCAGGGGTATCCCCCCCCAGCTATCCCAGAACAGCAAGTTCCAGGGAAAGCAGGCGAGGGAACAAACAGCCAAACGAGCAAAAAACCAAAAAGGTAAAATAGGGAAACAAAAAGCAACCCGAAGGGAATTTTAAGGATTAGGGCAAGTTAAAGGTCTCAAAAGCCCAAAAGACCAAAAAAGATCTAGTGGCCCCCCCGACCGACCCTCGCTTATATTGGGCATGACGTCTATGGTATGGAATACTCTCTTTGGCCAGTTTGGATCAACTATCCTGTCTCTACCCCTCCCAAGTTTTGCATCTGCATGTTAGCAGAACCTGGAAAACAGCAAAATGTCCTTGGTCGTTCAGCAGCAACCAGCAACATCAGTGTGCTATCACTGTTCTTCTCACACTAAAGCCAAAACACAGGAGCTGCTGAAAACAAAACTAGCTCCATCCTGGCCTAAACCAGGACAGGGGGGTGCTGTTAAAAGCCTTGCTGGAGTGCTGGGAAATGACAGCGCTCTCCCCTCACCCACAGATGCTGTCCTTTCATCACAGAAAGCAAGGAGGATGCTCAGGCATGATCAGCCCTGGGTTCATACAGGCAACTTCACTTTCACTCAGAAATGCAATCTAAGAGGACATGTTCTGGGACATGTTCCTCATTCAAAGTGGAGCTAAGCAGCCTTTAGCTTAGCCGGCTTAGTCAGACAGTCCTCCCCGTCCCCAGGACCTTTCAAAGATGATGGAGACTGGCCTCACCATGACATCATCTTACAATCTCAGCACCCTTGGATGCAGTCCCTCCAGTCCCGTAGATGGGTAAGGGTGAAATTTGCTGAAGTAGCCCCTAACTGGGTTCCTATCCTCTGTCGGCTGTCCTTCTCCACATGCCTGCCCTGAGTCCCAGAGGCCTGGGGGACTTTGCTGGTGAAGACTGAGGCAAAGGGGATATAGAGGATCTCAAATCTATCTGCACCTGCTCTTATTATATTGAGGAGTGGCCACGCAGTATCTTTGTTTCTTCTTTAACTGTTCCTGAAGTAGTAACAGCTTGTTATGGTGCCTTTGAAGTCCCTTTCCAGTTTTAGCTGAGGTTTGATATAGACCATTGCCAATTGTGGAGGATGCTGTTCTTGAAGACCAGCTGGACTGAGCTCTGCTGCTCTTCAGTGCTGCTGACCCCACTCAAACTCCTCAGCATAGGGCAAAGTCTGTTCTTCTGGCATCTGGCATCTGGAGTCTTTAATTCTCCTTCCACGCTCTCCTCAGGAGCTGGGACCCCACTATTTCAGGGTCACGACAGCCAATCTTCATATCCCTGACCAGCTCTTCCTTGCTGGCAAGTCTCAAATCCAGGTTTGCATGACCCTTGGTGCCCATGTGGCGGCTGTGCCAAGAAGTCATCCCAAGACACTCCAGAAACCACCTGGGCTGTTTGCATGCTGCTGTGTTCCCCTTCCAGAAAATGCCAGGGCCATTGCAGTCCCCAGAGAGATCTAGGCTTCTACATCCAGAGACTTCCTTGAGGTGCTTAGAAAAGACTTATTTTCATGCTGACTGCTGATTCCGTATCTCGCACCACGATGCCAACCTTACTGGCATCTCCTCTTACCCTTATCCACAAGGGCTCACCCAACTTGTCACCCGCAGGAGCTCCATACATCCAAGCAGCTTCTTCATGTTGAGGGACAGCACTCCAGATCCTTCCAGCCTGCCTCTCCTGAAAAGCCTGGACCCATCCCTTGCAGCACCCCAAGCTGTGTGACTTGCTGCACCATCCCATGACAGTTACTCCCTGGATGTCAAAAAGCACAGGCTGCAGCTCATGCTGGCTGTGTCCCTGGCTGAGGGCAGCGGTGCACATTGGGGCTGTAGCACCTCAGGTGTGCCACCAGGCCAAGCTCTGACTTGCCTTAGGGAAACATGGTACTACGTGTCCAAGACTCCGTGTGGGCCAAGACTTTGCTTCAGAGCAGAGCCCTGCTGGAGTGGACAGCAGATGGAAACATAAAGCTGAAACTGGATGCCAAGAGAGCGAGCAAACCCTGCTGTCCCCAAGGACAGAGAGAAACAGGGCTGGGAAGTGCAGCCCTGGAAAGGAAGAGGTTTACTTCTGCTGCCCCTTAGGGCCTTTGGTGGACGTGAAGGTGATCTCCGTGAATGACAAGGTGCTGCTGCCCAATGTGAAAACTGTTGGTCTGTTCCTGGTGTGTATCATCAAGCGGGTGAGTAAAGATTGGTGGAGAGAAAATCCAGCAGCGTGAGAATGCAGGCACACACGTGGAGAGCTCAGTGTGATGTGCCTTGTGTTCCTGGATGGCCCTGCATCTACTGGATGGAGAAGGGACAGATCTTGCCACGCTGCAGTGCTGGCAATCAGTTTCTTGCCCAAAGGCACCGAACCTTTCTGGAAGGCTGTCCGGGGTGTCTGACACACACTCACTCTGAATGGGGATGGCTTTCCTGTATAGGGCCATCGCTGTCCCTGCCAACCGCACGTAGCTCTGTGTGAGAGCCTTGGCATCTCACGTAACATTACAGGCCTGTAATTGGCATTAAATGGAAGAACGGCCCTGAATTTGATTAGGCAATGTGAGAATGTTGATGACACCACCGTCATTAGAGTCAATGGAGATCTAGTCAACCTGGCTGATAGAAAAGACAGAGAGAAACTGAGATCTCCCTATGGTACATGACTCCATTTTGTCAGATGAATCCCTGCGTAGGCTGCCCAGAACACAACAAATAGAGACAGGTTCTATCATCATGGACATCTGATGTCATTTCCATTGGCCAAAGTAATTCCTCACCAGCCTCCAAGAAGATGTCCCCAGAGGCTGACCTGTCTCTCGGCATTGCTCCGTTACGGCTTGCAGCTAGCTCCACGTATCTTGGACCACCTCTGGCACGTCAAATGTCACCAGGTCTTTGCATCTGGACACGTCAGTCCTGGCCTCATCTCCAGTAATTAGCAGGGGAGCTGAGACAAGGAGCTCACGTGCAGGTGTCTATTGTGTGCCCACCTGAACTGAGGCCAGAGGAATCCCACCTCCTGGGGGTTTGTGCTGTGCATGGGGGGCAGCTGAGGACTACAGACATGGAATGGGGGCTGAATCCCTGCCCTCAGCACTGGCAAATGAGATCATGCCCTGTCCCTGTCTGAGTGTCCTGTCTAATGATGGGACAGTGAGAAGGTGATTCTTGGACCTAACTGTTTTTCTAATGGGCGAAATGCCACAGCTGGAAAGAAGTGTCTCTCCCAGCTGAGGGAGGGAACATCAGGGATTGCTTCAGGCTGTTTCCCAGCAGGTTCCCCTGGAGCCCCAGGGACACCTGGAGGGAGCCCCGAGGGGGCAGAGAAAGTGCTGCCTTGGGCTGGGCCTCTGCTGCTGAGCTGGGCCGGGCTCCTGGGACGGAGGGAGATGATGGCAAGCGGGCAGCGCTGCAGAGAGACAGCTCTGCCCAGGAGCAGCTCCTCTGCAAAGTGCAGCAGGGCTGAGGGCACTGCCTGCAGGCCCCGAGGGGAGAGGAGCGAGGCAGAGAGCACTTAAAGGCAGTTGGGAGTGGGAGATGCTGAGAGCATCTCATTTCTCAATGCTGTGCTGCACACGGCCAATACATTTTCAATCCCCCTCTGCCAAGGCAATGCCCTGGACCAGTTCTTCTGTGAAATCCCACACATCCTCAACCTCTCCTGCTCACACACCTACCTCAGGGAAGTCGGGCTTCTTATATTAAGTTGGTTTTTAGCTTTTGGTTGTTTTGTTTTCATCATGCTGTCCTACGTGCAGATCTTCAGGGCCGTGCTGAGGATCCCCTCTGAGCACAGACGCCACAAAGCCTTTTCCACCTGCCTCCCTCACCTGGCCGTGGTCTCCCTGTTTGTCAGCACTACCATGTTTGCTCACCTGAAGCCTCCCTCCATTTCCTCCCCATTCCTAGATGTGGTGCTGGCAGTTCTGTACTTGGTGGTGCCTCCAGCACTGAACCCCCTCATCTACAGCCTGAGGAACAAGGAAGTCAAGGACGCAATGTGGAAACTCTTTGGATACGTGCTACTTCAGATTAATAAGGTGCCCATTATCCCACTAGGGCCCCCACTGTATCTCAGGAAAAGTCAAGACTTACTTTTATTTATATGTGTCTTTTTTTTGTGACTTTGGGGGGTTTGTTTTGGTTTAACCTATAATAATGTCATTCTATGCCTCCTTCATGTTTTTTCTTTAACCGCAGACCTTGGGTACATATGGATCCAGGCTCCCTGTTTACATCAACTCAATAAAGAAACCAGCAGAAAATTCTTTGTCTACGCTCCCATCTCTTCACGTCTCCTCTGGAGCTGGGGGAGCAGCCCCAGCATGCAGGAGGGGTTGGGGAGGCAAATGCCCAGCTGCCCCGTGGAGGAGCAGCCCTGGTGTTCCTTGGGGCTGCCCCTCGCTGCCTCGGCGGGCACTCCCTCTTTGCTGCCTGCGAGTCAGGGCTGCTGCTTCCCTGGAGCCATGGCCAAGGACAGCAGCAGGCCCTGGTCTTTTCAGCGCCGGTCTCTTCATTTCCATACTGTGCACTGTTTCCTTTCTAGTTGTGTTACCCCTAAGGTCTCGGGCAACTCGTGACAGTCCTGTGGTCTCTCCAGTGGCATCCCTGTGGCTGTGGGCAGGAGCAGGCCATGTGAACCCCTGTGTCAGAGCTGGGCTCCCTGCTGGCACCACTGTCCCCAAAGGGGCTCCTCAGGGCAGGGCCAGGAGGCTGGGTGGGTGCCTCTTCCAAAGCTGGTGCCAGGGATGCCCCCAGCAGCTGCTTCCTGAGAAGGCCTCTTGCTGTTCTGGGGTTCTCCATGGATGCAGGGGACAATCTCAGAGTCCCAGGGTGATCTGTTAGTGACCGAGAGCTGGACCGTGATCTCCCTTCTTGGTGGCACATGTCCACACAGACAGCAACTGGTCTTTGACTTACCTGGCTGTTGCTGTCCCACCTGCGGTGGGGCTGATGGCAGATGCCATCCTGGAGAGGAATCAGGAGCTGCCGGGGGATCTCCAGGGACAGTGGGTGTGTCTGGGTGGGAAGTGAGCGGCACGTCGTATGAGTGACCATCCAAGGTAGAATCTCCCAGAGGAAAAGGGGAACCTGAAGAGCATAAGGGCTATCAAGGGCCCTGCAATGCCAGAGGAGGCTGTGAGGAGGGAGCAGGCAAAGCGACATAAGACTGGAGAGTGTTTCAGGACACCCTCTTGGAAAGCCCAAGGGCTGGATCTGGTGCAGCCCTCTACTGCCCTTTGTGCCATTAGAGACAGCCCATGGTCCTGCCCAGCCCCGTCCTCGGCTACTGAGCCATGAGGGAAGATGGAAAAAGGCTCAGCAGCAGTGAACCCTGTCTGGCTGGGTCTGCTCCACACCCTGACCAGCACGGCCAGTGCAGGGTCACCCTGTGGCCAAAGGGGTGGCCCCTCGCTCTGCAGAGCGGCAGCGCCAGCTCGGGGGCCTGCAGGGAGCACGAGGAGGGAACTAGGAGTGGCTGGACAGGCCAGCACGGACACACTCACCTGGGGAAAGGCTCTCTGGGGAGCAGGGACGTCCCTGGAGAAGAGCAAGGCAGCATTTCTGTGCCTGCAGGGAGGAATCAATGTGAAAGAGAAACCTCTTTCTGCAGGCACCCGCTCAGGGCAGGCTGCTCTGTTGCTGGAGCAGGACTCTTGTGCTGGCCTGAGTTGAGGGGCTGGCACTGAGGGGCCCAGGCTGTCTGTGGTGGGCATCTCCTGGAGCAGATGCCAGGAGTCCTGGATTTTCCCTGATCTCCATTTCCTTGTGCCATGTCCAGCCTGCAGCCCTGGGGCAGCGGAGGAGGCCGAGATCCCTCTCTGCTCCCCAGGACCTGCTGTACCCTTCAGAGGGGCTGGGGCTGTGGGGTGAGCGCCCAGAGCTTGGCAGCACCCTGTAGTGGGCACTGCCATGGGGCCAGCCCAGACTGGGCTGCTCTGCGGGGCTGGGCTGGGGAGAGAGCAGGGGTTGTGGGGAGAGCTGGGGAGGGGCTGGGCTGGGCTGGAAAGTGCCCGGGAGAGGACAACACCAATGTTGGCTGAGCTGTGTGACCGTGCAGGGGGAGGACACACTCCCGTGGGTGTGAGGTGCAGAGCCAAGACCTGCCGGTGCAGGAGAGAGGAGGCCGGTCTGTGCCTTTGGTGGTATGGACAGACTGGGAAGGGGCCCAGGGCATTTGTCTCTCCCATTGCCATTTCCAGCCCTGGCCACTCACCCCAGTCTATGGGTGAGGTTTGCGCTCTGTCTGTCTTCTCCCTCCTGCTGCACTCAGTGCCTGTGTCAGGTGAACAGCCGGCCCTGCCCGGCCTCTCTTCTTGCCCAGACCTTGGCAGTCCCCAGAGCAGGGCTGTCTGCAGACCCCTGCATGGGACACAGCTGGGCCTTGGCTGGGACCTCACCGCAGTCTGCAACTGCCTCAAGGGGAGCAGCGGAGGGGGAGGTGCTGATCTTCTCTCTCTGTTGGCCAGGGATAGGACACGTGGAAATGGTATGAAGCTGCATCAGGGGAAGTTCAGATTGGACATTAGGAAAAGGTTCTTCACTGAGAGGGTGGTCGGTCACTGGAACAGGCTCCCAAGGGAAGTGGTCATGGCACCAAGCCTGTCAGACTTCAAGGAGTGTCTGGACGATGCTCTTAGTCATATGGTTTCATCTTAGGTAGTCCTCCAGGAGCAGGCAGTTGGACTCGATGATCCTTATGGGTCCCTTCCAACTTGAAATATTCTATGATCTTCAAGCTCAAGAATGGTCCATCCCAGACCCGTCTGTGTGTTTGTCTGTTTCTGGGGTAACTGAGTGTTGGGGATTAATATTAGAGATTAATTGTGAGATTGCTTAGGATTAAGTTGAATTGTAACTTGCCTACAGCTTAGCATGAGTGGATTTAGTTAATAGCTTTGCATGAGTGGGCCCTGCTCAGGACTTGGCATAGGTGAACTTTAAATGAACTCTGTTCGTTAGCATGAATGGCTAAGCAGGGGAGGAAATAGAGAAAGACTGAATCCACCTGGACCACAAGATAAGAGGAACCAAACCTATATCCCAAGGCAAGAGATGGATAAGACAGAGGATGAGCTTAAGTTACACTTGTTACTGAGTTACACAAAAGGGGGCCCCAAGGCCAGTCCAAGCCAGAAGATAAGGAAGCTACGACCAGCTGCAAATATTAAAGATAAGAAAGGAGATGGCCTGCCTGGAGCTGGGGAAGGAGCCAGTGAGGGGCAAGAAGATCCCAGCCCCTGGAACACCATTGGACCAACTGTTGTGTGTACCGCGCGGAAAGAGTACATGGGGGTGGGATCTTACATTGCAGACCGTATAATTGCCCAGAGGTTTCTTTGTTCTGGGTCTCTTTTCAGACACACCCAGCTCAAGCTGAAATAAACTGACTCTGCCTCAGAACCGAGGGTCCGAACTCTTCTCTACAGTCGGGGGCTAAGGCTGGATCCAGCCGCACCAAGGCTCCTTCCTGTGAGGGAGTTTAGAAAGCAAGGGGGTCCAGTCTGAACCTTGCGACTCGGCAAGAGGGTCTTCCCTCCCTCTTCCGTAACACTGAGGAGATGAGGGGATCCGAGGTCAACTTCTGGAGTGACTGCAAATCTAAGACCTGCTCTGGGAGGGATCTAAACCCTATGTGTGTCATATGGACATATATTTTCCACTGAAATAGCCAACCACACAGAGAGAAATGGTGGAGTTGGGGAGGTGAGGAGCAAGGTTGTCTGTACAGTGCTGGACCTCAAGGAGACTGCTTTTCCTACCTATCCACACCTCCTTGAGAGACACTCTGCATCAATACCAACTGGAAAATTCTTCTGTTGCTTCTTCCAAGTGCTCTTCACGTACCTTCCTCTGTAACTACACTCTTCAAACTTACCTAATTAAGTGTACAAGCCTTGAAGACTAGATGGAAATGACGGAGGAGACATGGTGCTATCAGTCTTTGCTGATAACTGCCAGTCCCAGGCAAATACCTCAGATGCACTGGGGCCTCTAGAGGTTGGCACTGGGTGCTTCTGGTCAGAGCATGGAGCTCTGCCTGAAAACCTGAGAACTGCTGTCAATACACAAAAAAAACCCAAACCACTTTTTCATCAGCTGAAATGATTCAATACTTTCAATAAAATGTCCGTGGAATTTCTATCCTGCCAAAGTATGAATTTTCAGAATGTGTATTAATTGTGGGAGAAGAAATACTGACCTTACTCTGTGCTTGCATTGCCAGTACTCTGTCTGTGATGCTGTGTAGTTAATCTCCCTAACCCTCCAGGTGTTTCTACCTGTCCTTAAAACTCCCCATCTCTGAAGACATCTCTTCAGAAGCCTATCTGGACATCTGCACTTTCCGTTGTTCTCCAGAGGTCTTCCTCCTCTTACTCTTTGGTGATTCAGGTCCCTCTCACCTGTCACCCTGCTTTGAGCTTCAGGGAGGTAAAGCTTGATTGTCTTTCAGTAGTCTCTCGAATACTCCCTATAGGCAACTGCTCAGTTGTGGGGAGGGACCTCACTGGAAGCTGCTTGAACTAACCACACAGCTGAGAAGTGTGTTTGGTTGTTGAGTAAGTTCTATTGTGGTTTACTTTTGTTTTTACTTTCCCCCAGTTTTAAAAAAAACCAACCCTCTGTGCCTGTTTCCTCGCAGTGCTGTAAGGAAAGGAGGTAGGAATTCCTGCAAAGAAGCTGTAACAATCCGCTGCAGACTTCAGTGGAGAAGTCTGATGTCAAGAAAAGGGATGGAATTCCCAGGGGGCCAATGAGAGCAATAGCGGGGTTGCAGAGGTGAGGAGCACCATTGTCCATACCGTGTCTAGCCTCAGGGGGCTGCTTTTCCTACCCGTTCACACCTCCTTAGGAGACACTCTGCATCAACATCAAGTGGAGAATTCTTCTATCACTACTTCAAAGTGCTCATTGAAAACAGTCCTCTTCACCTACTCTCCTGAAACCTCTAATTAGCTATACAAGTCTTCAATACTTGAAGAAAATGATGCAAGAGAGATGGCTTGTTAGGGCTTTTGGCATTTTCATGAGCCCATGGTGTATTTGGGGCCGAGCCCATGACCCTCAGGTACTGAGGAGAGACTGAACAAACCTTTCAAGGAGGCAAAGCAAAAGCAAAACCCCAAAGTTCTTTGAAGCTTTAATGGGCCCCACTGAGGACCACTACTGACAAAGTCTCCCCACGGACTCGTTAGAGCCGATAATTGGAGGCTG
Source organism: Phoenicopterus ruber ruber (assembly GCA_009819775.1). NCBI lineage: Eukaryota > Metazoa > Chordata > Aves > Phoenicopteriformes > Phoenicopteridae > Phoenicopterus > Phoenicopterus ruber. The sequence goes on along the minus strand of WNMK01000048.1, from coordinate 415,290 downwards.
TGATTGCAGGGAGGCAAAGGCACTGTGCAGGTGGCTCTGATGCTGAGAAAAGCCTTGGTTCTCTTTGTGAAGCACAAAGGCCAAGCCGTGACCTCCAGCCTGTGGGAAGGCGGATCCTGTCCCTTGCACATGGCTCAGGGCTCTTCCTGGGACCGTGGGATGTGGGGTGTGCAAGGCCCAGGGAAGGACAGCAATGGCACAACAACTTCCAGCTTCCCCATGGGGCTGCAAGGAGGCAACGAGGCCCCAGTGCCATGAGGACAACATGGCTTCTCCTAGGCCTCAGGGGCAGAGACAACTGCCAGAGCTAAGGGGAAAAAGACCTGGGTTCTGTCGGTACCTTCCAGCCTTGCCAGCACCCTTTGCCATCTCCACTGCAGGCTGTTCTACATGGTCCTACACCTGCCTCTGTTTCCCTGCAGGCTGGAGACACCCATCTCACTTCCCCACCTTGCTCTCACCCCAGCATTTCCGTACCTTCACCGATGTGTCTCCACCCTCTTCCTTGAAATGCAAAGCTATGGGCTGATCCAGACTCCCTCTGGGTGACCCCTTGCACCACAGCACTACCCTTCGAGTGACATTGCTTCCTCCTGCTAGCCAGTCTCCACCTTCCAAGTGGCACTTTGTGACATCTTTTTCTCTCTCCTGCTTTTTCCCACTACCAAGGAAAGCTCGACCATCTCAGAAACTACCCTTCAGGTGGGGACCCAACCTGTTAGCCTTCTTGTGGCCTTTCAGCTGACCAGAGAGAAGTAACCTCACCATGATCTTCTAACCCACAGGAGTGCTGCTGGCCTCTCAGCTTCTCTGATAGACATGACCAAGCCAGGTGCCTGCTGCTGTCCCGTCATGTACTCAGGCGGAATGGACATGACAACCCATACCCAAGCCCTCTTCCTGGATAGGGCCTGTGGGGTACTTTGGCAGAGGTACTTTCCCAGCCATGTTCCTGCTGGAACACGGGGGGGGGCAAATGAGAGAAATTGTGGGGTTGGATGGCTTCTCCCTGTCCAATTGGGACATCAGGACCATCTCCTACTCAGGATGTGCTTCACAGCTGTTTTTTTTCTTTTTCTGTGCAACAGCAGAGTTTTCTCTTCTCACTGTCATGGCCTACGACCGCTATGTTGCCATCTGCAAACCCCTGCACTACAGGACCCTCCTGGGCAGCAGAGCTTGTGTCCGCATGGCAGCAGCTGCCTGGGGCAGTGGGTTTCTCAATTCTCTGCTGCATTCTGTTAATACATTTTCACTACCCCTCTGCCAAGGCAATGCCCTGGACCAGTTCTTCTGTGAAATCCCCCATATCCTCAAGCTCTCCTGCTCACACTCCTACCTCAGGGAAGCTGGGCTTATTGTGGTTAGTTCCTGTTTAGTCCTCAGTTGTTTTGTGTTCATCATGCTGTCCTACATGCAGATCTTCAGGGCCGTGCTGAGGATCCCCTCTGAGCAGGGACGCCACAAAGCCTTTTCCACCTGCCTCCCTCACCTGGCCGTGGTCTCCCTTTTTCTCAGCACCTCATTTTTTGCCCACCTGAAGCCCCCCTCCATCTCCTCCCCAGTTCTCGACCTAGTGGTGGCAGTTCTGTACTTGATGATGCCTCCAGCAGTGAACCCCCTCATCTATACCATGAGGAACCAGGAGCTTAAGGATGCCCTATGGAAACTGGCCCAATAGACTCTGTTTCACAGACAAGAACCTGCCTCCCCTTCTCTGCACTTCACCCAGAGTTTATCTTAGGCCACGAGTCTGCTTTTTCTCTTGGGATAATCCTACATATAGATAATTTTCCAGGTTTATACTCCCTGTCTTGAGGCTTGATCCTATTGTGTCTGCCTCTTGCACAGGACTGTGTCAGATGTGGCCTGTCACATAGCAGCTCTCCAATAAAATGGCATCTTCTGGGTGCAGTGCCTGGAGGCTGGGCTCTTCCTCCAAAGCTGATTCCAAGAAAATGTGCAAGGAATTGGTATTTAAAGAGTCTGTTCTCCTTGTCTTCTCAATGCTTTTGGGGTTAAGCTCACGGTACCATCGGGTTCCACTGGACCAAGTCTTCTGGATTTAAAAGCTCTCTTCTTGGTGTTCAATGGCAGGGGAGATGGTCCATGAGCTCCCCATTATCTCCTCAGGTTTTTTTCATGTATGACAGGACTGATGGCATATACCAGACTCTCTGGAAATGAATTTGGGGGGGTGAGGAGAGGATGGGGACTCACCACGTGCCCTGGGGTTGGAATGAATGGAGACTCAGAAGGTGAAACACCCTCAAGGGTGAAGTCCACCAACACTAAAGCACTAAATCAAGGTATCCACGAACAAGGGCTCTGCAGCGGCATGGGAGCCAGTGGGGACTCAGCAGGCACAGGGAGGGGAGACTGGAGAGATGGGGGAGCTGCCTGAGGAGCCCAGGGCCAGGACTGTCGTGCTGTCCTGGGGAGTGGGGCTGGTGGGGCAGAGGAGGGGGCAAATGCAGTCAGCGCTGGGTATCACCTACAATATGAATGTAGGAGAGCCAGAGAGTTACTAGCCTCTGTTTCCTCATGCCCTTGGGGCCAGCACCATTCCTGGGGCTGATGGGAAGCCTGAACCCCCCGCTCTGCCCCCCAGCAGCTGCTGTGCCCTTCCGAGGGGCTGGGGCCATGGGGTGGGTGCCCAGAGCTCGGCAGCACCCTGCGGTGGGCACTTCTATGGGGCCAGCCCAGACTGGGCTGCTCTGCTGGGCTGGGCTGGAGAGAGGGCAGGGGAGGTGGGGAGAGCTGGGGAGGGGCTGGAGAGAGCCCGGGAGAGGAAAACGCCCGTGTAGAGCTAAGCTGTGTGAGTGTGCCGGGTAGGGGCAGCCAGCACTCACAGCGCGGAGGCAGGCGTCATGGTGAAGGAAGCAAGGCACCAAAGGTGCACAAGAGAGCGCCCTGGTTGGTACCATGTTCCCTGGGCTCCCAGGGAAGCTGCCCCAGGAAAATTGTCCCAGATCTGTCCCACACACTGGCCCTTTCCAATTCTGGCCATACACTCCAGCCCTGAGGAGGGACCTTTGCTGCATGGTCACCCCTGTCCTCCTCTGGGGCTCAGTGATGCCCAACTCCACTGCCATAATTAATAAAAAGGGAACCAGTTTCCTACTGACAGTCATTACACACCAAGTCCCACAGCTCCTGCCACAGTTGGTCTCAGCCAAGCCTGTTCTCAGACAGCTCCAACTACATCAGCCGCTCATGGCCTTGCCAGGACAAATATTAAAAATTACCATAGATTGAGATCCCAAGTCAGAGGGTTTGTTCACATTCTGTTTACAGCCTAAAGCACCCCGTAGTCTGGAGATATGTCATTTCCTCATCTCCACCCAGAAATGTCCTTATTTCAACATCTGACTCTTGTCCATTATCCTCCTGCCCAGCACCACGCTTACAAGACTGGCTTCATCTTCCTGAAAGCCTCCCCATAGGGACTGGCAGGTCACTATGAGGTTCCCAAGGTCGTCCCTTCTGCAGGTTGAACAAAGCCCTTTCCCTCAGTTTCTCCTCCCAGGCAAGTGCTCCAGCCCCTGAGCATCTCGATGACTCTCCACTGAACTCACTCCCAGTTATCAACACCTTCCTTGCTGGGGTGGGTTGTCTCTGGCCAGTGGCCCAGCAGCCACCCAGCTGCTCCCTCCCTCCTCCCCTTCCCCAGTGGGGGCCCAAAAATTGACACAGTCATGTCCAGGTGGTCTAAGGAGCGATGAGCATGGGGAGGCAATCACTTCCCTCTCTCTTTTGGTGAGACTCCAGGACACTGCTGGCTGCCTTTGCTACCAGGTCGCACTGCTGCATCGTCTTGCCTTCTGTCCCCCAGAACCATCAGGGACTTTTCTGCAGAGCTGCTCCCCAGCCAGGCACCCCCAGCCCCTGCACCTGCAGGCTGTTAGGCTATCCCAGGCACAGGACCTGCACTTTGTCCTTCTTCTATCTCATGAAGTTCCTGACAGGACAGTCCTCCCGCCTGTCAGGTTTCCCCGGAATGGCATCCCTAGGACACAGGAACGGTCCTCCCAATTGAGTGCCATCGACACACGTGGTGAGAGTTGCCTCCTCCGGGTCATGCGTACAGATGTCAAACTGCTCAGGGCCCAGCAGAGTCCCCTGCGCTGCCCCACAAGGCCCCAGTATGTCCTACTGGCCTCCAGGTAGGGTATGACCCCTTCACCACTGCTCTCTCAGCCTGATCCTCCAACTGGTGTTTTACCCATCTGTTTCTCTACCCATCCAGACTGCAATGGCCTAATTGGGTACAAGGATACTGAGGGAGACCGTGCCAGAAGTCCTGCTGAAGTGGAGGCAAATTATATCCACTGTTCTCCCCTTGTGCATAAATGCAGTTCCTTCATCACGAAGGCAGTCAGGTCGGCGAGGCCTGATTTGCCTTGCAGAATCCATGCTGACTGCATTTGGACACATTCTGCCCTTTGAGGTGCCCAGAAATGCCACCCAAGCGCACGCAGTCGAAGGCTCACTCCTCACCAAAGTGAGCTTGTACAGCCCGGGCTTCCGTGGGTTGTGCTTTTGGCACCTTTCAAAGATGGGTGCAACATTGGCTTTCCTCACTCACAAGAGACCTCTGCCAATCCCGTGACCTTTCCAAAGGGATATTCCAAAGAAATAGTGATCTTCCCCTGTGACTTCACTACCACTCTTCTGCCTGTTCTACAGTGTATTTAATTTCTCTAATCTTTCATGTATTTTCACCTCTCTTGCTAGAACGGCCATTTCTAACGCCATCTTTTCAGCTGCAGACTGCCTAGAGAAAGGCCCTTTCCATTATTCTCCACTTTTCTCCCCCCCTTACTCTTTGTTCATCCAGATTCCTGTCACCTCTCCAGTTGCTGCTTTGATATCAGGGAGTTAAAAGTTTCCCTGTCTTTCACAAGTCTAATTGTCTCCTTAGGCAACTCTTTAATTATGTTTATATCTGTCCTTTTTTACCTACTCACTTAAAATAGTTCTCATAAGATTATCCCTTGTAGAAAGGCAACCTCATTAGAGGCAGCTTGTACTTAGCATGCGCTTGCCAAGTGTGTTTTGTTTATGGAACTTGATCATGCTTTGCTTTTTCTTTGCTTGCAAACAGCAAAAATCCTTCTGTGCCTGTGGGCAGCCAGTTCTCTAAGGAGAGCAGGCGGGAGATGGTGCAAAGGAGCTGTAACATCCAGCTGCAGACGTCAGTGGAGAAGTCTGATGTGAGGAAAAGGGACATAAGTCCCAGGGGCTGATGAGAGCAATGGCAGCATTTGGGAGGTGTGGAGGAAGGTCGCCCTACAGTGTCAGAGCGCAAGGGACTGCTTTTCCTACCTCTCCAGACATCCTGAGGATGCACTCTGGGTCATTATCACCTGGAGCATGCTGCTATAACCTCTTCCCTAAACGGAAGAGTAATAAAATACACCCTTTAAAATCAAATATTGTTTTTAGTAGGTGCACTTTGAAATCTGCCTCTTTAACTACACTGTAAAACCTTTCCAATTAGCTGTACAAGTCTTGAAGACTGGAAGAATATTACAGGAAGAGAAATAGCTCGTTAGGGCTTTTTGTATTTTAATGAGCCCCATGGTGTATTTGGGGCTGAGTCCATGAACCTCGGATCCTGAGAGGAGATGGAACACGTCTCTCAAGAAGCCAAAGTCAGAAGCAAAACCCAAAGTGCCTTGAAGCATTGATTGGCCCCACTGAGGGCCATCACTGACAAAGCCGCCCCAGGGACTTGTTAGAGCAGCTAATTGGAGGCTGTGATTGCAGGGAGGCAAAGACACTGTGCAGGTGGCTCTGATGCTGAGAGAACTTTATAAATTATTTTTAAATGAAGTAGCAAGGCCAAACCCTGACCCCCAGGCAATGGGAAGGCAGGTCCTATCCCCCACGTGTGGCCCAGGGCTCTTCATGGGGGCAGTGGGATGTGAGGGGGACCAATGCCAAGTGGAGGAAAACTGGGCAACACCTCCCGGCTGCCCCAAGAAGGGGCGAGGAGCAATCCATGTCCAGAGCTTCAAAATAAAGTTTTGCCTGGTGGGCCTCAGTGGCCGAGGTAACTGCCACAGACAAGGGGACAAAGACCTAGGTCCTGTTGGGCCTCGCCAGAGCCCTTGGCCATCTCTGCTGCAGGCTGTCCTACACTGTTCCATGCCTGCACCTCTTTCCCTTTAGGCTGCAGGCACCCATCTTGCTTTGCCACCAGCCCTCACTCTGGCATTTCTATACCTCCACTGATGTGTCTCCATCCTCCCTGGCTGTTCCTTGAAACACAAAGCCATGGGCTGATCCAGAGTCCCTCTGGGTGACCTCTTGCACCACAAGGCCACCCTTTGAGTGACATTTCTTTTTTCTCCCATCCAGTCTGAACCTTCCAAGCTGCACTTTGTGGAGGTTTCTTTCTCTTCCCACTACCAAGAAAAGCTCCATCATCTCTGAAAACACGCTTCAAGCAGGTGCCGGCTACTACTGCAGTGCCCTGAGCCTCCACTTCACCCAGCTAAAGAAGCCCAGGACCCTCAGCCTCTGCACACATGCCCCAAATCCCATCCTGCCAGATCTCCTCCGGACCTTCTCCAATTCTTCCCCACTCCTCCAGACCACAGAGCCCCACACACAGACACACTAGTCCAGATGTGGCCACAGCAGTGCTGAGCCAAGGCGGGTGGTAACTCCCTTGTCTGGGTGGCCACAGTCCTCCTAATGCAGCCCAGTCTGTAGGTGGCCTTTTTCCCTCTTTGTTTGTAGTGTTTGCTCTATCAAATGGCGTTTTAAATGATACTTCACAGAGTCTGCGTGCCTTTCTTCATGTGGACATAACAAACCAGAACTTCCAGGTCCAAAACAACAACCGAGTGATGTGCGTGCTGCCGGCTATCAGGTTCTTGGGCAGAAGTGATGTCATAGTCAGCACCTCAGCCATGTGTCTGCTGATGGCAGTCACCCAAGGAGACTGCAGACTGAAGTGATCTGACACTCCCCTTCGTGGCCTTTTGCCTCCTACTGGCCTATGAGCTTCTCAGGCACAATTGATGTCATAATGATATCCCAACCCATCTCCCTTCTTATGGCCTATCAACTGACCAGACAAAAGTAACCTCACCGTTGTCTTCCAAGCCACCTGCCTGCTGCTGTCCCATCAGGTTCTCAGGTGGAAGGGATGTGACAACCCATACCCAAGCGTCTTCCTGGATGGGCCTACCAGGCACTTAGGGAAAGGAATTCCCACAATTCCCTTGCCAACCACATGCCTTCTGCTGGGCTACTAGCAATGCTGGCAGATGTGAGCCTAAAAAGCACATACCCCAGCGATGAGTCAAGGGCTGACCTATCAGCTCCTTTGGAAAGAGGTGACCTCACAGTCCCTTTCCCAGCCATGTTGCTGCTGGCCTATCAACTCCAGAGACAGAAGTGACCTCACAGCCACCTTCACAGCCATGTGCCTCCCATGAGATTGATGACACAATGATGGCACAGCTGACCTCATCATGGCATTCCCACTCATCTCTTTGCAGCCTATGAGCTGATCAGACACAGGTCATCTCTCCTCCTCTTCCAACACCGTGCGGCTGTTCTGGGACCTCATGCTCCCTGCCCTGTCAAACAGCGTAAGTTAGGCTTAGGAGGGGTTGAAGATGAGGGGCTTAGAGCACAGGTATGATGGCTTTGGGGGTTAGGTTCAGGTTAGGGTTTAGGGATTAGAGCTCTCCTTTCAGTGTTGAGGATTAGGCAAAAGCTTAGGGGGAGGGTTTGGTGTCTTCTGCGGGTGCCTGGTTAGTGTTAAGGCTGTGGGCTAGCTTCATGGCTTAGGGTTTTGTTTAGGGCTGGGTGAGGGCAAGGATTAAGGGTAGCATTTTAATGCTAAGGATAAAGGCTAGGGGCTAGGGTAAGCTATAGGGTAAGAGTAAGAGCAAGGAGTTCAGGGTTTGGGATTTGGCTTAGATGTAAGGTTTGAGGTTAGGGATAGCCTAAGCTCAGTTAGGTTAGTAACAGCGGATTACTGCCAGGGTGAGGAGTAGCATTTAGGGGTAGGGTTAGGGCTTAAGGTTACTGGTTGCAGATAGCGTAAGGGCTAAACATGAATGTTTTCACAGTCTGTGTTTTCACAGCAACAGCACCATAACCCCTCTTACTTCTTCTTTAGTGTTTGTTAGCCAAGCCTCTCTTCCTTCCCCCAGATCTCCCATCTCTCTTGCCCAGGCTCCTCCTCACCTCCCCTAATGTGTCATCTTGTTGGGGGCAGCTTTCTGATGGCCTTCATGACCTCAGAATATCTCTCTCCTCGCTGCTGACCAGTCAGAAGTGACCTCCCAGCCAGCATCCAAAGGGACACATTGTGCTGCTGTGCTTGAGAGGCTTCTTCACAGCCTGCCCAGCGGCACTGGAGGAGGTGATGCCCTGCACCATCCTAGAGGTATCTTGCCTGCAAACCCGCTCATGCCCCAGGAGGGTTCCTGGATTACCTTTCCCACATGGGTGCCCAGTTATCCCAGGCTATCTTGGATGCAGTGGTGACCTCGGCATGGACAACTGAATCAAGCCCTGAATGTAAATTTTAGACAAATTCAAAATCTATGCAGAAGAAGAACTCTAGGTAATAGCTGAAAACAGTCTTAATTTCCATCATTGCTAGGCTTTTAATGCTTTTTTAATTAAATTTTTCTGATCAGTGAGGGATGCTGCTAGTATGTGGCTCCTCAGAGGACTTTGTACCACAGATGGCATTTGTTCCTGATCGTCCTGCCAACTTCCCACCTCAACACATCATCCCCTTCTTCAGTCTAGATGTCAACAATCTGCTCTAAGGAGACCACATCCAAGGACTTGCAAAAGTCCAGGTACTCAACCTGCCCTTCTTTCCCCTCCCACGTGGGTTCAGCATTCCCTTTCTTGTCCTTCAAGTACCTGGAGATGGTTGCAAGAGCATTTGCCCCATCACCTTCCCAGGGACTGAGGAGAAGCTGACCAGCCTGTAATTCTCCCAATCCTCCTTCTTGTCCTTCTTGAAGCTGGGTTTGATATTTGCCTTTTCTGAGGACCTTGGAACTTCCCTGATCTCTCTGCCTTTTCCAAGATGTTTGAGAGAGGTCTCAGGATGACACCAGCCAGCTTCACCAGCACCTCTCTGCTCCTTCCCACACCAAAAGACTTCTTCATATCCCACACTTCCAGGGGAGTGCCCAGGACACAGCACACACCTGTCCAAGTCCTCTGGGCTGCTTCAAGAGAGAACCTGCAGGCCCACAACTCCAAGGGGCTCTCTGTTCAGCTCACAGCTTTCCTGAGCATTTTTCTCAGTGTCCCCCTCCCCCACCCTTTCTACTCCATAGGCTGTAGAGGAAGGGATTGAACAAGGAGGTGAGGATGGTGTAGAAAAAGAGCTTTGTCAAACTATCTCAGGAGGGCTGTTCTGGGCATCACACACCCAAGGATGAGGCTGTTGTAGAAAACAGTGGCACTAGTGAGGTGAGAGGAACAGGTGGAGAAGGCCTTCTGCCGGCCCACGCTGGGTGGGAGAGCTGCCCCAGGGTGGCAGCTCTGGGGCACTCCCAGGATGACCATGTGAACAGGAAGAGTAGGATGGCATCTAAAAAGCAAGTTATGAAAGCAAAGAGCATGAGTGTCACAGTGCCACTGCATGAGAGCTCCAACAATGGGGTGCAATCACAGAAGAAGTGGTCCACTCCACGGGGGCCACAGAACTGTATCTGGGACACGACTGAAATGATTACTGTAGATGACAGAAATCCCCCTAGCGAAGGTGCAGCTGCCCTCTGGAGACAGGCCTGCCAGTTCATGGGTCTTGCAGAGAGCAGGGGGTGGCACACAGCCCAGTCCTGATCGGAGGATGTGGTCACCAGTAGTAAACACTAAGTACATGCAAAGGTGCAGGAAACAATACTAACCCTGTGAAGAGCAGAGATGGTGCTGTCCCCAGTCACAAAGCTGGCCAGCAGCTGGGGCAGGGTGGTGGATCTGTAAAAGATCTCCGGGGAAGACAAATGCCCCAAGCAGCAGCCCATGGTGGTGTGCAGATACCACTCACCTAATGATGGTTTTCCCAGGGACAAACACCATGCAGGTCATGAGAGAGAGAGGGAAGAGATTTGCCTAAGGGCTGGGGACATTCCCCATTCCGTAGGTATGGGGGACTCCCTGTTTGCCCCATTGCCCTTTCTCCACCTGTGAGGAAGAACATTTGGTTCAGATTTAGTTGCTTGGGTCTCAGACAGACAAGTCAATGAAAGTACATTTATTTTGTTTAATTAGAGAGGGAGTATAGCTCCTTATTTACACAGTCACTGGGTCACACTAGTGAGGTAGATGATAATGATGTAGAAGTGGGGTGTCCATGTTTCTTTGTGGATAACATTATCACAAGTTAAAAAAGCAAGAAAAGAAAAAAAAACCCCTCACCCAACAACAATGATAACATCAAAAACTAATAAAGAAAGGCTGAGCCTGTAATGAGTTACATGATGAGTCATAATGTTTAAAAAGATGGACACTCTGACGTGCGGAAAGCAGACTCCACAACTTGTAAAGTTGTAAAGTAGGTATGTTTATTCAGCGCTGGGCAGCACGGGGGGGTCGCCCTACCACAATCGTGTGCGCCCACCGCGGCAGTTCGCCTGGTATTTATGCAGCAAAGTGTTACATATTCATCATACGCCTATACATATTCATAACCTTGCCTGAAAAGGCAGAACCTCAGCAGGTTCCTTCTTTGAACACAGATTGTTCCCTTATCTCCCAGCAAGGTTGGCGTGACCGTTCTATCACTTCAACACATGCTTTCTTCTTTAAACATCTTACATCTTACATGATGAGCTTAGACTAAGCAATGTCTCTACTATTAACCCTTGAGTGTTAGTTCCCCCTATACCAATCCCCCCTTTTCTAAAAAGTTAGTAAATTCTTTTATTTATGCTTACAGCATGTTTTCTTTCTCTAAACATTTCTTAAAGTATTTTCCTGACTCGACCTTTTGTCGAAGCTGATGCTTCTTCCAAAGTTCGTAATCACCTGTGGCTCCTTTTGCACAGCACATAAGGCATCCAACAATCGGAGAGGTTCAGACTATCCACTACAGATTTGGTCATCTGTATATACGAGTTCTGATCCCACATTTCCACAGTTCCCCCCACAGATCCCACAACATAATGACTATGTCCGTGAGAAAAACAGTTTTCCCGGCTGGGCTTGCGTGACTTTCCATGGAGATTTATGTGCCTTTTTCGCTCTGGTGTGATGGATCCAAGCGCTCTGCTCCTTGATTTTGATTGCTGTGAAGGAGGTGAGGAGTACCTGGAATGGTCCTTCCCACTGCAGCTCCAAAGTCTTTTCTGTAAGAGACTTTATATACACATAGTCTCCAGGTTGTATGTTATGTACAGGCCTATCCAAACCCCTACTTTGAGTCCCAACCACATGTTTCTCAGTTTTACTGAGTTGTTTGCCTAATGCCACCATGTAGGAGGTCATGATTTCATCCCCAGCTTGTGTGGACATCCCTTTCTGTATTCCATAGGGTTGTCCATACAAAATTTCAAAAGGGCTCAGTCCTTCTTTTGCTCTTGGCCTAGTTTGTATGCGCAAGAGAGCCAAAGGAAGAGACTGAGGCCAGGCCAAGTTAGTCTCCTGTCCCAATTTCACAATCTGCTGTTTGGTTAAGTGGTTCATTTTTTCTACTTGGCCACTCGACTGAGGGCGATATGGGGTATGAAGCTGCCAATCCATACCCAAATGGTGGCTAATTTGTTGTACTACTTTTGAGATGAAATGTGGTCCTCTATCAGAAGATATGGTTGCTGGGACCCCAAAATGTGGTATTATCTCTTATATTAATATTCTGGTTACCTCCCGATCTTGGCTGTCCTGGTAGGGTATGCTTCTGGCCAACCTGAAAAGGTATCAGTTAACACCAATAAATATCGATACCCCCCTTTTCTTGGGAGTTCTGAAAAATCAATCTGCCATTGTTGCCCAGGCCCATTGCCTTTCCCAATTTGGCCCATTTCTGGTTTGGGGGTATTCTTTGGATTAGTGTGGAGGCAGAGATCGCACTGCTGAGTCACTTGTCTCACAGTGATGTATAAATTCCTAGCTCCAATCTCTCTAATTAGGTGTTTATATAGGGCCTCTGCTCCCCAATGTCTCTTCCTATGTTCTTCCCTTATCAGAGACCATACTAGATAAGAGGGAATGATTAATTTCCCTTGTGGGGTGAGAGCCCACCCCTCTATTATATGATCCTTCTAGATCTGTGATAAGCTTCTGATCTTCCTTTGTATATTCTGGCTTACCTTCTAGGGAGATTCACCCGTCAGGGATCAAAGCCCCTTCTGTTTTTACCTTTGCTTTGGCTACCTGTTTTGCCTCTCTGTCCGCCAGCTCATTTCCTCTTTCCAACTCCGAGTTTACTTTCTGGTGTGCCTTAATGTGCCTGATCGCCACTTTCTCAGGGAGTTGGACTGCCTCCAACAGTTTCAGGATCTCCTCTGCATGCTTGATGTTTTTTCCCTGTGAGTTCAATAATCCTCTCTCCTTCCAGATTGCTCCATGCGCGTGTACGACTCCAAAAGCATATTTCGAGTCTGTATAGATATTCACAGCTTTGCCTTGGGCCAATTCCAAGGCGCGGGTCAGAGCAATTATTTCTGCCTTCTGTGCTGAGGTGTTCATGGGCAAAGGCCCTGACTCTATTACTTCCTGACTGGTGGTAATGGCATACCCGGCATACCTTTCACCGCTTAGGACATAGCTGCTTCCATCCGTGAACCAGTTTTCTGTGTTTTCCATCAGACTGTCTCTCAGGTCCGAACGGCTCGAATATGTTGCTTCGATGGTCTCCAGACAGTCATGATGCACTGGTTCTCCTGTGTTTCCACTAAGGAAAGAGGCTGGATTGACAATGTTAGTGACTACAATCTCCACATCATCTTGTTCTACCATTATAGCCTGATATCTCAAGAATCTTTGTGGGGAAAGCCAGTGTCCACCTTTCGCCTCTAACACTGCAGATACTGTATGAGACACCAACACAGTCATTTTCTGGCCCAGGGTGAATTTTCGGGCTTCCTGGATGTTTAGTACTACGGCCGCGACCGCTCGCAAGCATCCAGGCCAACCCTTTGCAGTTGGTCCAATTGTTTGGAAAAGTAGGCAACTGCTCATCGATACGGGCCCAGATCTTGTGCTAATATTCCTAGGGCAATCCCGTGCTTCTCGTGGGAAAAAAGGAAAATCGGCTTACTCACGTCTGGGAGTCCTAAGGCTGGGGCCGACATCAGGGCCTTTTTTAGCAGCTCAAAGGCCTGTATGGCCTCTTTGTTCCATTTCAGGTGCTCCTGTTCAGAGGTTGTTAGTGTGTACAGAGGTTTAACAAGCAGTCCATAGTTATAAATCCATAGTCGGCACCACCCAGTCATCCCCAGAAAAGTTTGTAACTCTTTCACTGTTTGCGGTCTCGGAGTTTGGCATATTGTCTCTTCCCGGGCCTGTCCCAAAGTCCTTTGTCCAGCACTGATTTCATAGCCCAGATAAATCACCTTACGCTGCATTACTTGGGCCTTCTTCTTGGATACCCGGTATCCCTGGAGCCCCCAAAAATTTAGCAGACTCACCATCCAGGTCATACAAGCGTCCTTTGTTTTGGTGGCAATCAGGATATCGTCCACATATTATAACGGTTTCCCTTCCTCAGATGGGGCTTCCCAGGACTCAAGATCTCTTGAGAGCTGATTACCAAATATAGTAGGGCTGTTTTTAAACCCTTGTGGCAACACCGTCCAAGGAAGCTGAGTTTTACGCCCGGTTTTAGGATTTTCCCATTCAAATGCAAATATTTTCTGGCTGCCTTTATGGAGAGGGAGGCAAAAGAAGGCATCCTTCAGGTCTAAAACAGTAAACCAGGTTAGTTCAGGTGTCAATACAGTCAGCAAGGTATATGGATTCGCCACCACCGGGTAGAGGTCTTCAGTTATCTTATTTACAGCCCGGAGGTCCTGGACCACCTGATATGACCCGTCAGGTTTACGGACAGGTAATATGGGAGTGTTAAAATCGGATTCACATTCTTTTAGTAATCCCAGTTGTAAAAATTTTTCTATTACTGGCTGAATTCCCTCCCTGTCCTCCTTCTTCAGGGGATACTGTTTGATTCTTACCGGCTGTCATCCTTCCTTGAGTTTGACCTCAACAGGTGGAGCATTTTTTGCTTTTCCGGGCACATCGGTGGCCCATACCCCGGGGTATACCTGGTCCGTGATCTCTTTGCTGATTTTCCTTCTGTGGGAACACTAGCTAGGGATAAACTCATTATTTGGATATACTGCTGGTCATTTACCTCCAGAGTAATCTCTCCCTTTTCAAATTTAATTACTGCTCCCAATTGTTCCAATAAATCTCTCCCCAAAAGTGCTTTCGGGGAGTTGGGCACGTACAGGAATCTGTGAATGCCCCATTGTTTTCCCAATTTATATCTCAGAGGTTCACAAAAATATGCCTTTTCACTTTGGCCAGTTGCTCCTTTTACCATGATATAGTCATTTCCCAGGGGCATCAAGGCTTGGTTTAAGACCGAGTATGTTGCCTCTGTGTCAACCAGAAACTCTACCTCCTTTTGTTTCTTTACTTTACTTTATTATAACCAGTGGATCCGCTAGGGTGGATTCCCCAGGTTCCTGTCAGTCTTCCTTCAACTGGGCCACTATTCTTCCTTTCTGATTGTTTCGTCCCTTCTCCTTATTTTCCGCTTTTCCGGACAACCATTTTTCCAGTGACCAAATCTTTTGCATAACACACATTGATCCCTGCCTAGTCGAGGCGGTCCTCGTCTGTAATCCTCCTCTCTGTTACTGAACACTCTTCATGCTTCATCCAGCAATACTTCTAGGTTCCTTCCCTCTGTGGGACGTAGCTTTTGGAGCTTACGCCTAATATCTCCTGTAGACTGACCTAAGAACAAAGAGACTAGTTGTTGTATTCCTACCTCTGACCCAGGATCCAGCGGTGTGTTACGGCGCATTACGTCCCTTAGTCGATCCAAGAACTCAGATGGTGACTCAGAAGGACCTTGTCTGATTGCATATAATGCTGACCAACTTATGGTTTTGGGAATGGCTCTTTCCATTCCTTTTGAAATCCACCCTTGGTATGCCTGCAATTTTTCCAGATCCGCAGACCTGTTTGCATTCCATTTTGGATTTTGAAGGGGGAGGTATTCTTTAACATCTCCTCCTGTAGTTTTATAATGATCCTCAGCCAAATCCCCTGCAGTTTTTTTTTTAAATTAATTGTTTTTCCGTCTCAGTCATACATTCTAATAATAACTGTATGTCACTCCAATCAGGGTTGTGTTGTTTTACAACAAACTGAAAATGTTTGGTTACACTTACCGGATCATTCCTGTAATCCTTGGCAACCCTTTTCCATGCCTCTAAATCGGTGGTGGAAAAAGGTACCTTAATTAACATCATCCCGCCATCCGGCCCTACTGCCTCTCGGAGAGGTGCCTGTAAGACTGTTAGGGCAGACTTTTTTCTGGTACGGGAGGATACAGGGCTGTCCAGGGGGGTGGAGGTTCTGTCCAAGTCCACATCCTGTTCCTGTGATCGAGGGGGAGGCTTAAGCAAATCAGTTAGATCTTGTTCTGATGCTCGGTGAATTTTATCTATTTGAGTACACCTTTGTCCAATACTACATGCCGAGCAACACCGCTTCAGTTTACCTTTAGGTTCTTTGTTCTTTTCCCGCTCGAGGGCGAGTACCATAGGGTCCTGTGGCGGCACCATTCCACAGTCCCTTTGCCACTCCGGGTGATTTCAGAGGGTGAAAAACATATCTGCATATGACACTTCATCCCATTTTCCTTCTCTCCTTAAAAACAACACTAATTATTAATTGCAAGATAGTGTTATAATCAATTGACCCATTAAGTGGCCACTTAGCTCCATCTTCCAGCTTATAAATCGGCCACCATTGATTGCAATATTTAATGAGAGTCTTCTTATTCTCTGTACCCCTGGTTCCAACAATATCCCTCCAATGTGTCAATATACAACCAAGGGGGCTTTTCTTTAAAATACCCTTATTCTGAGTGTTACCCATCTCTTCTGATTCCTTATGCTTATTTTCTAGATTGTTTCTTGTTAGCTATTGTGCTTCGTTTTAATTCCCACGCAAACCTTTCCTCACAGGTCCTTACAGTCTTCTCCCAACCTTCTTCCCAAAGGTCCCAAATCTCTGGCATTAAATTTTTCTTCCCACATATAAACTTTACTATTTCAGACTCTTGATGGGCCCTTTCCCAATCATAAAACCGTGGGATTTGGGGAGAGTATTTGGGACGCTCAGCTTTCCACCTTCTAGATAAACAATACCTTTTTTTTTGTTTGTTTGGGTTTTTTTGTTTACATTTCAACAGGACCCACGCAGAGTCACGGAACTGCAAATCAGGACTCCCACTTGCTTCGCAGCAGCGCTGTGTCTCAAACACACACACCCACAACACACACAAATGCTTTTAACATAAAATACCCGGGCATTTACAAATAAGACATACAATTATCACTCCAGTTAGTATCCCTCCAGCAGCTGCATATCACAATTTTGAGAGGCCCGCTTACCCTTCTCCTGCTTCTTATACAGTCATTAGCAGGTCCGTCCTGGCTCCCGATACTGGGATGCAGCGGTAACCTCGGATTCACTCGATCTGCTCCCAAGATCGCTAGTGGCCGCTCTATCGGTCAGCGAATCCCCCTGTTACCATTTAGGGTACCCTCCTCCCATACGGGGACTATGCTGTACGCCAGACGTCTCTGCACGGTTTACCAGCGGCCCCGGCCAAGCGTACGACTTACTGGCCCCCTTGTAAAACCTACCGTTTATCCGCGGCTTCAGGAGGTTGTTGTCTGTTCCCGCGGTGAGCGGCTGGGAGTGGAGGCTCCTCCGAGGAAAGTGCTCGGGGCGCGCCGAGGGGCGTCCACTCCACAGTCGATCCCGCAGCCGAGCAGAGTCCTCCTGCCTGGCTCACCAAACTGACGTGCGGAAAGCAGACTCCACAACTTGTAAAGTTGTAAAGTAGGTATGTTTATTCAGCACTGGGCAGCACGGGGGGTCGCCCCACCACAATCATGCGCGCCCACCGCGGCAGTTAGCTTAGGATTTATACAGTCAAACCTTACATATGCAAGGGGCACCTGTACATATTTACAACTTTTCCCCAAAAAGGTGGTCTTTATTACAATGAGTTCCGGAAAGTCATTTCCATAGTCTCCGCCCTTAACTCCTCCCAGCTGCGCACGCGCAGTGCCTCCTGGTGGTCGTGGGCCGGGGTCTCGGGGATGAAGGCCGTATGTCTTCCTCACTGTGCACTTTTCACCTTTAATGTTAATGTGCTGTCCCAAATCACAGAACTGGTTTCAGCTGGATGATCACTTTTCCAAGACAGCTGGGTTCCTTCTTTGAATACAAGTCATTCCCTTATCTGAGGTTGAGTGATCGTTCTTATCTTTCAACACATTCTTTCTTGTATGGCTTTACTATTAACCCTTGGGCGTCAGTTCCCCCTATCACAACCAGGACATTATCCACCCCTTATTCGATACCATCTACGTCATGCTCAGATGCTGCACTTGCCAATTCATCACCACCACTTCTCCTGTTTTTTATATATATATATAGACATACACAGACATCATTGCCTTAGTCTATGGAACATCCCTTGAAAGTGTCTACTGAGTTCATTTAGTCCATGACTTTGGGCTCCATCTGTCAGAAGAGTCTCTTGGGGCAGGAGAGATGACGTGGAGTTCGCTCGTCATATATTCCTGCAGTGTGCCCCAGGGCAGAAGTGTTTGGTGAGCCTGACGGCGAATATGATGTTGGGGATGAGGGAGAAGGAGCAGCATCCCAGGCCGAAGCAGGCGGCGTTCTGCCCACGAGTCCCCGCTGGGCTGTGCGGGGAGACGCAGCCCCCAGGGCCTGATGGGGCTTGGGGAGCCTTGGGGCGCCCCGGGGGTGCCGGGAGCAGAACGTGCAGCACCGTGCACGTGCCGAGCTTCGAACTGTGTCTGGTTGCCGGAGGGCACGGAAAGGGGGACCTGCACCGAGCAGAGAAACCCCCTGGCAGGGAGCGGGCAAGATGAAACACCGTGGGACGGCTCTACCGGGGATGCTGAAATGCCCCAAGTGCTGCGGGGGGGGGTTCTGATTTGCAGCAGCAAATCTAATCACTAAAGGAGACCAATCCACCCCGGACGGCATCTTTGCTGGCTCTCTGCCACCCTGTCACTGACTTTTGGTGGCCCTGACTGGTGGGACCCATGGGGCGTGTTGTGAAAATTCCCTTCCCTAACCATTCGATCAACCAATCTTTATAGTATTAAAGTGTATTAACTTTGTTTATATAGATCTAGACTGTAATGTGATGAGGTAGTGGCTTTTTACTGGCAACTTCAGCCCGGCCCTGGAAAGAAGGAGTTAGCTTTGTGGCAGCTTAGAGCTGTCCGTGAAGGAGAAAGGATATCGCAGTACACCTGAGGTAATGCCAGCATCCCAGCCCCTCTGCCACATCTTTGAAACCCTCCCAATGTCATCTGGCATCACAGGTAAGTAACCCTGGCCAGACTGACTCCAGGGACATCTGGATCCATAGCCAAGCAGCAGAAATACCGTTGGTTTGCCAAATTTTACTAGGACTAGTAATTTGTAGTGTCGCTGCTGGTGATTAGTCCAGTCGTGTTGTACCTGACCGTTTGAAGGGTATAAGAACTCTGTAAAACCACACTTTGGGTGCCTCGATTTGGCTGGGTCACCTTTGTAATTCCACACTTTGCGTCCTAGCCTCTTGCCTCAGTCAGCACAGGCCACACGCTCATTTTTGTGGCAGTTTGGCACCCCAGATGGGACACAGCTGACTCGCCTGCCCCAGCGTCGCAATACCACCTGGACCCCGACGTTCCGCACTGCCGACCTGTGGATGCATTCACCTCGAGATCCTCAGGCACGGGCTAGGGAAGCGTGGATCTTGTTTGGCGGTAAGGAGGTGAGTTTTTGTTGTAATGGGAGGCGGCCAAAGTATAGTGAAGAAGTCCTCTGTAGATGAATTGTTGCTACACTGGAAATGTATTGATGGGATGGCCCCCCAAATTTACGAGCCGATAGAGCTACGCTGCAGAGAGTGAGAGGGGACTGTTCGAGTCCTTAGAAGTGGCAGGAAGGGAGAGTGTAAATTGGGCTAAGTGCGAGGATGCCAGGAAGGAAATGCTGAACATCCTTCTGAATATTCTGTCCGATTGGTTAAACAAGTGAGAATGTTTTGTTTGGAGGGATCAACCCCCAAAATGAGGAAAATTGGACTCCAATGGTACCTTTCTTTGTAGATCAGTCAGCCCTAGATATTAAGAAATACTATGTGAAAGACTGATGCAACTCACGTACTCACTCGTGTAAGTTTTTGGCTTATTATACTTATGAATTGCACACGGACCGAACTATATCCTTCCTTCAAACTGGAGTGTAATCAAGAGATAATTGTCTTTGTTACAATATCTTGTTTGCTTTTTCTTATTAGCAATAATTTAAAACTTCCTACATGAAACCTATTCTAATGAGACACCCCATTGTAGATTTGTTCTGGGATTCAGTTTATCGGGCTGAGGAAACTCCAAAACAATGTGGATGTTCACAGCTAAATGAACTTGGTCTTCTTGGTATTAGCTTGCTATATAGAAAGTGTCGTGGTTTAGCCCCAGCCGCAACCAGGACAGAAAGCCATAATTCAAGTGAAGATTATTGCAAAATGTTGGTTTCCTATGGGATGCTGATTGGTTTGAGTCATCTAATCTGGGTCCAAGCTCGACTGGCTTACCTAAACAACCGGATCCGGCACATGCTAACCCTTTGGCGGGAAATAGTTTACATGACTCAGATTTATTTGAGGGTTATACTACCTGAGTTACACAACTACCTGAGCAATATTGGATATGTGGAGAAAGAGCATTTAAATATTTCCCCTCAGTGTGGAATGAAAAGTGTGCTCTGGGTGCATTAATACCATGCGTGTATTAATTATTCGCATGGGTTAGAACCACTCTCTCTTCTGCCTCTCTAGCTCCTAAGTACTGGTATAGATGAGAAAAAGCATTGCAACCCTTTGATAGAGTGTTCCACCGAGTTCCACCTGTTTGAAAGAGCTTTTATCCCTTGGTTAGGGGTTGCCGAACTAGAAAGAACTAGAAAGAATGATTGGGAATGTGTCAATAGAATTAGAAAACGCCATTAATGAAAGCACAGTTGCTATTATCGCCCCACAGGAAGAAACCAAATTATTATCACAACTGGTAAGACAGAATCGATTAGCCTTAGACTACCTGTTGCAGCAAAGGACGGAGTATGTGCGTTACGGAAGAATAGCTGCTGGTTTTATGTAAATCAAGAGCAGAAAATCCAAGCTGATATAAACAAGACAACACTCATTCAAAGGTATTGCATGAAGTAAGACAGGATGTTCCCCTAAATCTGTTTGGGCGGGTAACCTCTGGGCTCCCGGACTTAGGTATAGGCCTGTGAACTAAAAGAATTTTGGTGGTTGTATTTGCTGTCTTATTTTGCTTTGTAATTGTATATGTGTGTTCGCAGTGCTGTATCACCTTTTACACACTTGCCTTAGTAGTCAAATAATGGATAATAGAATGGTCACAAGTAAAGGAGGGACTGTTATGAAAATTCCCTTCCCTACTGTCGTGGTTTAACGCCAGCCGGTAACCCACTATCACGCAGCCCTCACTCACTCCCCCCCTCCCCAGTGGGGTGGGGAGGAGAATCAGAAGGAAAGGAAAACTCATGGGTTGAGATAAAAACAGGTCACCAGGACAGCAAGGAAAAAGATAATAATAGTTATATATTAATGATGATAATAATAATAATAAAAATATAATGATAACAGAATATATAAAATGGACGATGCACAATTTCTCACCGTCCAACAACCTGATGACCGATACAACCCGTCGCGAGCAGCAATCACAGAGTGAAACCGAGAGCGATCTCGGAACGATCCCGAGCAGCGATCTCAGAACAGTCAAAGGAACAAAAGCACGAACGAACAAACGAAAGGCCCTCGGCCCACCGGCCAACCCCCACTATATAGAGGGGGATGACTGGAGCAGGGTGGGGGCAGTTCGCTGTCTAGGAGCAGGCTGGGCATCGGGCTCCAGGCGGGGAGTGACCTGTACCGGGAAGCACCCGCTCCTGAACAGTGATCCCCCCTTGTGCCATCCCCCTCTATACAGTGAGCATGAGGGTCACATGGTATAGAATAGGTCCTGGCCAGCTTCTGGTGAAAATTAACCCTATCCCAGCTGCAACCAGGACAACGAAATAGTGGAGTCTCTCCAAATTTCCATCAGTGTGCAGAGGGATCAGTGTCCCTCACATCAGGGGCACAATGCTGAAGAACATGATTTCCCAGCCAGAAACCAAAACTGAATGAAAGTAAAGTCTAACCCTGAATTGCAGTAAAAAAAAAGAAGCAACTGTGTCAGCTGCAACACACACCACCACCCCTTTGTGCTCCTTCCACTCCCCTTTGCATCTCCTGCAGAATAAATACGATGCAGTTGCTCAGAGGGCTCCTCACTCTCACCTGCACTAGGAAGTCACCCTCCGTGGAGAGGCAGGGATGGCTCCTGCAAGATCTCTCCGAGTTGAATGTTGTTGAGCCTGTGGGTTCAGCAAGAAAATCTTGGTAATAGTGCCATGATGATACTGCTGCTAACGGTGCTGTGAAAAAGGGGAACAGTTGAGCACATGTGTCTTTGGGGCTTGACAATGTCCCCGTGCAGAGCACTGACCATGGAGACAGGGAGCTCCCTATCCCAGAGCAGGAGCTCCCTCTCCCCGGCTGCCAGAACAGCACGGAGGTCAGTCCCAGGTACAAACACCTCCCAGGTAAAGGCAGAGCCCGTGTCAGAACAGAGCAGGTGTGTTTCCACTGCCCATGCATGAAAGAGCGAGCGCTTGTCACAACACAGCCCATGACATGAGGATGTGGGGAGAAGAAGGTTTAGTAAGGTCAAGTGCCGGGCCCTGTACTTGGGTCACACCAACCCCAGGCAACGCTACAGGCTTGGGGAGGAGTGGCTGGAAAGTGCCCAACGGAAAAGGGCCTGGGGGTGTTGGTCGACAGCGGCTGAAGATGAGCCAGCAGTGTGCCCAGGTGGCCAAGAAGGCCAACGGCATCCTGGCTTGTATCAGCAATAGTGTGGCCAGCAGGAGTAGGGCAGGGATCGTCCCCCTGTACTCGCACTGGTGAGGCCGCACCTTGAGTGCTGGGGTCAGTTCTGGGCCCCTCACCCCAAGACAGACATTGAGGGGCTGGAGCGTGTCCAGAGACGGGCAACAGAGCTGGGGAAGGCTCTGGAGCACAAGTGCTGTGAGGAGCGGCTGAGAGACCTGAGGGGGTTTAGCCTTGTCCTGGTTTAGGCCGGGACGGAGCTAGTTTTGTTTTCAGCAGCTCCTGTGTTTTGGCTTTAGTGTGAGAAGAACGGTGACAGCACACTGATGTTGCTGGTTGCTGCTGTGCTGGTTGTTGTGGCTGTGGCTGTGCCACCCCCCGCCACTGGTATCGCCGCTGCCCCACCCCTTGCTACGGGCACCGCGGCCGTCCCAGCCCTTGTTACAGGCATTGTGGGTGTGCCAGCCCCCGTCGCCGCTGCTTCACCCCCCGCTGCGGCCACCGCTGCTGCCCCAACTCTTGTTACGGGCACCGCGGCCGTCCCGCTCCTTGTTGCAGGCACCGCGGCTGCTCCACCCCCTGCCACGGGCATCGCGGTTGCCCCAATTGCTGCTACGGGCCATGGGCGCTGCAGCTGCAGCTGCTCCACCCCCGCAGCCGTTCCAACCCCTGCTGTGGGCATCGCTGCTGCCCCAGTCCCTGCCATGGGCACCGCGGCTGTTCAAGCCCCAGCTATGAGCACCGTGGCTGCTGTGACAGGTGCTGCAGATCCACCCGTGCCGTTATCAGTTGCCCCTGTACAAAAGAAGAGAAGCACCAAGAAATCAGCTCGCACCCCGGAAGATGAGGATGAACCAGGGACATCACAGGAACAGGGAGAGGCAGAAGCAGAGATAATCACCCGACCCCTGTCCCTGACTGAGCTGCAAGATATCCGAAAAGATTACAGCCGTAATCAAGGTGAGCAGCTTGTCACCTGGCTGCTCCGATGCTGGGATAACAGGGCCAGTAGCCTGGAACTAGAGGGCAGGGAAGCCAGGCAGCTGGGATCCTTGTCTAAGGAAGCGGCCGTTGACAGGGCAATTGGAAGAGAGGCAGAAGCCCGCAGTCTGTGGAGGAGACTCCTGTCAGGTGTGAGGGACAGGTATTTCTTTAAGGAAGATATATGCCACCCAAAGAAGTGGACCAATATGGAGGGAGGTATTCAGTTTCTGAGGGAATTAGCTGTGCGGGAATTGATTTATCATGACCTGGATGACCCGCAGACACCCGTAGATCCAGATGAGGTCCAATGTACCCGACCCATGTGGCGGAAGTTTTTACATAGTGCACCATCATCATATGCCAACTCATTGGCAACAATGGGTTGGAAAGACAATGAGGCACCACTGGTGCGTGCAGTGGCTAACCAACTCCAGCAGTACGAGGACAACATCCCTTCCTCCTTACGGGCCTGTGTCTCGGCTGTGGAAAAACTGGCCG
>WNMK01000048.1:255615-391465 GCA_009819775.1 Phoenicopterus ruber ruber | reverse complement strand
GATGGGGGTCTCTCCTTCCACCCACAGCTTCTCCCCGCAGCGCCGTGGGGAGCTCCCCGGGCAGGCTGAGTGCTGACCCTGGCAGGCAGCAGAGTCCCTGCCCCAGCACACGCCCCTGGGTGCAGGGACCCTGCTCTGAAGGACAGCCCTGGGCACACCCTGACCTGCACACCCGGCTTCACACCCTGCCGCCGTCCCTGGGAGAAGGTAGCCGTCATGCCCTGTCCCTCTGACAGGGCAGCAGGGAAGCCCGGCTCTGGAGTATGTCCTCCTCAAAACCAAAGGAGCCTTGAGCTCCTTCCTGACAGATCATATTAGACATGGGCTGTGCCAGTTTATGAGGCTGCTCCAGGAAACCTGTGTGGATTATACTGCACCCAAGAGACCCATCGTGCCCTGTCCCTCTGATGGTACAGCCAGGAAGAAGCTCCACAAGAAAACCTTCTCCTCTACACTAGACAAACTGTGAGAGTTGTACTTACAGATCCCATGGACTGTGGGATGTACAGCTTTTGGAGATCCCTCCTGCAACTGCAGATTCAATGCCCTGCAGCCACAGGCTTACCGTGTCAAGGGCTGTGAAGATTTCTCCCCCAGTGAGCTCCCAGCACCATCCCCACCCCATCTACCTTTAAGCTCTCTCTCTGCTCGCTCCTCTCCCCTCGGGGCCTGCAGGCAGTGCCCTCAGCCCTGCTGCGCTTTGCAGAGGAGCTGCTCCTGGCAGAGCTGTCTCTCTGCAGCGCTGCCCGCTTGCCATCAGCTCCCTCCGTCCCAGGAGCCCGGCCCAGCTCAGCAGCAGAGGACCAGTCCAAGGCAGCACTTTCTCTGCCCCCTCGGGGCTCCCTCCAGGTGTCCCTGGGGCTCCAGGGGAACCTGCTGGGAAACAGCCTGAAGCAATCCCTGATGTTCCCTCCCGCACCTGGGGAGAGACACTTCTTTCCAGCTGTGGCATTTCTCCCATTAGAAAAGAGTTAGGTCCTAGAATCTCCTTCTCTTTGTCCCATCATCAGACAGGACACTCAGACAGGGACGGGAATGATTTCTTTTACACTTGCTGTGGGCAGGGATTCAGCCCCCATTCCATGTCTGTAGTCCTCAGCTGCCCCCCACCCATGGCACAAACCTCCAGGAGGTGGGATTCCTCTGGCCTCAGTTCAGGTGTGCACACAATAGACACCTGCACGTGAGCTCCTTGTCTCAGCTCCCCTGCTAATTACTGGAGATGGAGGCCAGGACTGATGTCTTCAGGTGCAAAGACCTGGTGCCATCTGAAGTTCCAGAGGTGTCCCAAGGTACGTGGAGCTAGCTGCAAGCTCTAGTGGAGCAATGCTGAGGGCAGCACCTGGGGGGGATCTTCTTGGACGCTGGTGGGGAATCTCTTTGGCCAAATGACATGACGTCAGAGGCCCACTTTTAGGACGACAGAACGCGTCGCTATTTGTTATGTTCTGGACAGTCTATGCAGGGATTCATCTGATGAAATGGAGTCCTGTAGCATAGGGAGAGCTCAGTTTCCCTCTGTCTTTTCATCGGCCAGGTTACTAGATCTCCATTGCCTATAATGATGGTTGTGTCAAGAACATTCTCACATCGCCTAATAAAATGCAGGGCAGTTATTCCATTTAAGGACAAATACAGGCCTGTAGAGTTCCATGAGGTGCCAAGGCTCTCACACACAGCTCCGTGCATTTGGCAGGGACAGCCATGGTCCTGTCCAGGAAAGCCATCCCCATTCAGAGCGAGTGTGTGTCAGACACCCGAGGCAGCATTGCAGACAGAGTCGGTGCCTTTGGGCAAGAAACTGATTGCCACCTCTGCCGTGTGGCAAAGTCTGTCCCTTCTCTAGCCAGTAGATGTAGGGCAGTCCATGACTAGGAAGCACATCACACTGGGGTCTCCACGCATGTGCCTACACTTTCAACTGCTGGTTTTTCTCTCCCAGCACCTTTACCACGCCCTGCCCCACTGTGAGCTCCTTGTCTCAGCTCCTGGGCTAATGAATGGAGATGCAGGGCAGGAGTAAGATGTTCAGACACAGGCACCTGGTGACATAGTTGGTGCCAGAGGTGACCAAGATGCATGCTGGTAACTGCAAGCTCTAAGGGAGCAGTTCACAGAGACAGGGCAGCGTCTGGGGGCATCTCCTTGGAGGCTGGTGGGAAATGCCTTTGGCCAACTTAAATGACCAAAGGTGCCCACACGCAGGACAACTGAACCTGTAACTATTCCTCATGTCCAGGGTAGCCTCGAGAGGTGTCCAGCTGAGCAAGTGGAGTCCTGTGGCACAGGGAGAGCCAAGTCTCTCTCTTTCTCTTCCCAATCACCTGTATTTTCTCCATGTCCTTCAGAATATAACAGCAGTTGCCCATGTGCATCCCTTCATTGCCAACCTAATGCAGGGCAGCTGAATCTGAATTTAATTTACAAGTACAGGCTTGTAGTGCTATGGGAAGTGCCAGGGCTCTCCAGCACAGCTGCATGCCCCTGACATGGACAGCACAGGTCCTGTACAGGAACCCCATCCCCATTCAGGCTCATTGTGGGACAGGCACCACCCAGGGCATCTCCGACAGAGTCGGTGCCTTTGGGCCAGTGACTGAATCCCACCCCTGCAGTGACACAAGGTCTGTCCCTTCTCTAACCAGTAGATGCCGGGCAGTGCATGAATACCAAGCACATCACACCAAGGTCTCCACAGGTGTGCATTCCCTCTCCAACTCTGCTGGTTCTTCTCTCCCACAGTGTTTAACCATCCCCTTGATGATACAATCATGGATCAGGCCAATGATTCTCACACTGTGCCTGAATCACAGGATGTCCACACCAAGGATATTTTCAACATCATCTCTTCCTTTCTGAGATCAGCTTCAGCTCAACACAGGCCCTCAGGGCTGCAGAGGACACAGCAGACAGCAAACCCCTCTCCTGCTCAGACTGCACAGCCCAGCTCTGTTCTCTTTGGCCTGGGAGAGATCAGGGCTTGCTCTCTTTGTGGGCACCTCATTTCTTCTTCACACTGCCTTCTGCCATCCACCCAGCACGTCTCTGCTCTGAAGCAAAGCCTTTGCACAACTGAGGTCTTGGGTTCTTGGTAGCAGGTTTCCTTGTTGCAAGTCTGTTCTCAGCCCAAACGTGCCACAGCTGAGGTGCTGCAGCCCAGACATGCACTGATGCCTTCAGCCTGGGACACAGGCAGGAGGAGCTGGGGCTGTGTGACCAGTCTCTTCATTCCACTTTGAGGGAGTAACAGCTGAGGCATGTTGGGACAGATCAGAAGACTGGGGTACTGTGATGGGTGGGTACAGGGTGATCAGGAGGCCAGAAAGCTCAGGAGGGAGGTGTCCTCAGTGTGAAGGAGCTGCTTGGATGTGTGGAGCTCCTCTATGGGATGAACATGTTGGGTGAGCCCTTGTGGGTGAGGGTCAGAGGAGAGGCTGGTAAGGGTGACATTGTGGTGGGAGACAAAGAACCCATTTAAGGCCCCTCCCAGACTTTAATTACCCTGGCATTCCCTGGAAGGGGACCACAACAGCAGGCAAACAGTCCTGGAGGCTTCTGGAGGGTCTTGGTCAAGGCACAGCTTGGGACACAGGTCTTTATAGCACAGCTGCCAGATTGGCCCACAATGGTGACCCTCATCTGCATCTGTTACTCTCAAAGAAGGAAGAGCTGGACATGGATGTGACAACCAGTGTCAGCCTTGGCTGTCGTGACCATGCAATAGTGGGGTCTCACCTCCCAAGGGGAAGGAGAACAGAAGAGTGCAGATGAGAAGAGTGCAGATGCTAGAGCTCAGAGGAGTGGACTTTGGCCTAGTCTTGCGACTTCTAGTGGGAAGGCCCATGTGAGCAGCACAGAAGGGCAGCAGAGCTCAGTACAGCTGGTGTTCAAGGACAGGGTCTTTCAAGTACGAGATTGTGCACACCAGTGGTCAGGAAAACAAGCAGAGGTCTCAGGAGAGAAGCTTGGGGAAACAGGAAAGTCATGGAGAAGCTCCATAGGAAAAGGGAAGCATCCAAGAGGTGGATGCAAGGATTAAAACAAGGAGGAAATAAGAGAGACAGTTGGTTTTAGAACAGCCAGAGCTCCCACAGAGTTGACACTTGCAAGGGAGTTGAAGGGCACCATGATGAGCTGTCACTACTTCGGGAACAGTTAAAGAAGAATTGAAGATAATGTGTGGCCACTGCTGAATTTGCGAAGAGTAGGTGTAGATAGGTGTGAGGTACTCTTGGCCTTTGTCTTCACCAGTGAGGTCTCCCAGTTCCATGTGCCTAAGAGGCAGAACCCCAGGCAAATCCAGCAGTAGATGGAGATCAAGTCAGGGGTTACTTAGGTGAGGTCAACCCTTAATAGTCCATTGGACCTGACGGGATGAATCCAAGGCTGTTGAGAGACCAGGCTGATGTCATACTGGGTCTACTCCAATACCATTTGGAAGGTCATCGTGACTGGAGAAAGCAAAAAGCAAATCTTGCATACCTCTTCTGAAACGACCCAAGGACTGAGCAGGGGAATGACAGGCGGCAGTGACAGAGGCCAGGAGCTGCATGGATGAGCAGCAGCTCTGTGGAAATGGCCCTGGTGCTCCTGGCATTTCATTAGGCAAAACATGAGCCAGCAGGCAGCCAACAGCATCCAGGGCTGTATGAGCAGGAGCACAGCCAGAAGAAGTGATTATCCTCCTCTAAAGCCATCCCTATTTCTAAATTCCTCCTCGAGTCCCTGCGTCCACCTCCTGAATGCTTCCTTTTTTCTATGGAGCTTCTTGGAGCTCCTTAGCAAAGCTGTTCTCCTGAAATGTCGGGTTGTTTTCCTGCTTATTGGTCTGGACTGATCTTGTGCTTGGAAGATGCTTTCCTGAAAGACCAGCGGTACTGAGCTCGGTTGCCCTTGAGTGCTGCTGCCCGTGGGACTACCACTAAAGTCCCCTGAAGAGGCTAAATCTTCTCCCACTATTTCATTATCACTACAGCCAAGCCTGACACTGGTTTTCACATCCCTGATCAGCACCCCTCTTTTGCAAGGACCATATTCATGTGAGTATCACCTTTGTTGGCCTGGCACCGGAGCAAAGTTGTCCCAAGAAGCCCCAGACACCAGCTGGACAGGGGGCATCCTGCTGTTCACTCACTGAACAGCTCCCTCAATCACCATTAATTAGCAAGGGAGCTGAGACAAGCAGCTCACATGCAGGTGCCTCTTTTGTGCCCACGTGAACTGAGGCCAGAGGACTCCCACCTCCTGTGGGTTTGTGGTGTGCAGGAGCTGGAGCTGAGTCCTCTTCTAGCCCCAGGACTTCAAACCCAGGATGGGATGCCTCGAATGCCTCAGCTGAATCCCGTCCCTCAGCAGGGGTAAAGGAGATCCCTCCCTGTCACTGTCTGGGTGTCCTGTCTAATGATGGGACAAGGAAAGGCAATTCTCATGCCTGACTCTGTCTCTGATAGGAGAAATGCCACAGCTGGAAAGAAGTGTCTGTCCCAGCTGCGGGAGGGAACATCAGGGATTGCTTCAGGCTGTTTCCCAGCAGGTTCCCCTGGAGCCCCAGGGACACCTGGAGGGAGCCCCGAGGGGGCAGAGAAAGTGCTGCCTTGGGCTGGTCCTCTGCTGCTGAGCTGGGCAATAATCTACCTGTGTCTCTTCAGAAGTGAATTCCAGTTCATCTTGGGAACTTCCAGTTCTTTGGGCATTTTAGCTGTGATAATCCTGTTTGTCCAGGAGTGTCTCCGGCCACTCATCTTCCCCAGAGGCATGAACTCAGTGTCTCTGACCCAGAGGGCTTTGTCCGTGTGTCTGGCACGATGGTACAGCTGACCTCCCATGCCACATCTTTGTAATAAAAGGGGTTTTTCTCGGTGCCCGTGTCTGGAGGTTGGGCTCTTCTTCCAAGCTGAGGTCAGGAACAGGCTGAAGTAATTGCCCCTATGAGTGTGCTGCTGTGCTTGGGTTCTCCATGGGCTGAGGGCAGGAGGGCGTGGGGCAATGTGTTAGGGAATGGGCCTGTGCTGAGCCTTCACATGTGGGTGCCCAGTGCCACTGGAAATGATGGATGATCCACAGGGATCTGCCTGGGACCGTCTCCCTGTGCCTTTCAGGCACCACAGCCCTGCAGAGCAGCACCGCCAGCTCAGGGCCCTACAGGGAACGTGGGGAGGGGGTAGGAGTGGTCGGCCAGGCCAGCACAGTAATGCTTCCAGGGTGTCCTGGTTGTGGCTGGGATAGGGTTCATTTTCTCCAGAAGCTGGCTGGGGTCTATTCTATACCATGTGACCATCAGGCTCACTACATAGAGGGGGATGGCATGAGGAGGGGATCGCTGCTCGGGAGCAGGCTGGGCATTGGGCTCCAGGCAGGGAGCGACCTGCACTGGGAAGCACCACTAAGTACACTCTGTTGTTGGTATTGTTGGGGTTTCTTCTTTGTTTGTTTTCTTTTCCTTTGTTGTCTGGTTAAACTGTTGTTATCCCAAACCACAAGTTTTGCCTTTCTTTGTCCCAATTCTCTCTCCCATCCCACTGGGAGGGGGGGACTGAGCCAGCAGCCGCGTGGTGCTCAGCTGCCATTTGGGGATAAACCACAACACCTTTACCCATCTACTACTCCACTTTTGCAGGCCATAATGTCCTAGCATTGAATATTGTGGGAGATGCAGCTGAAAGCCCTGCTGACCTCCAGGTAGAAGACAACCACTGCTCTCCCCTGTCCTGAAATCCTGTCCTTTCTTCAGAAGAAGCAAAGAGGCTGGCTAGGCACAGTCTCCCTTGCGTAAATCCAGACACCTTCCTTTCAGACACCCAGCAAGGGGATTCGAGTGGACATGCTCAGGGGCACAGCCTTCTGTTACCCGGCTCATCCTAAGGTGCATACAACATTTGGGTGCTGCCAGTCATCAGGAACTTCCCCCAGTCTCCATGCCTGTTCAATGACGATGGAGAGTGGCCTCACAGTGACAGTGGCATTAAGAACACGTTAAATAGGGCAGGTGGCAGGACAGACCCCAGCAGGACCTACTAGCTAGATCCCTCCAGGCAGAGAACCATGCCTTGACCACGTCCCTCTGAGCCCGACCATCTGTCTGGTTATTTACCCATCTACTCATCCCCCAATGCAGGCCATAATATCCTAACTTGGGCACAAGAACATTGTGGGGGATGATGCTGAAAGCCTTGCTGACCTCCAGGTAAAAGACCACCACTGCCCTCTCCACGTCCAGCGCTCCTGTCCTTTCATCACAGAAAGCAAAGAGGCTGGCCAGGCACAAGCTCCCCTGGGTAAACCCAGTCACCTTCTCTTCCAGACACCCAGAAATGGGATCCGAGTGGACACGCTCTGGGGCACAGCCCAGAGTCCTCCCGCTTATTCACTGACCATTTTTGAAAGGTGCATGCAACATTTGGGTGATGCCAGTTGTCAAGGAGTTCCCCCAATCTCCATGGCCATTCAAAGATGATGGAGAGTGGCCTCACTGTGACAGCAGCCTGCTCTCGCAGCTCCCTGGGATACCATCCCTCTGGTCCCATGGACTGGTAAGGATTGCATTTGCTCAAGTGATCTCTGACTTGATCGCCATCCACTGTGGTTCTTCTCCTCCAGAGTCCTGCCTCGAGTCACAGAGGCCTGGGACACCTTGCTGGGGAAGACGGAGGAGAAGGGAACACGGAGAAGCTCAGATCTGTCTCCACCTGCTCTTGCTAAATTCAGCAGTGGCCACACAGTGTCTTTGTTTCTTCTTTAGCTGTTCCTGAAGTAGGAAACACTCACTATGGTGCCCTTGAGTGGCCTGACAGGTTTAGACTGAACTTTGATCTGGACCATTGCTGTGCTTGGAGGATGCTGTCCTTGAACACCAGCTGTAGTAGCTTGGCCACCACGCCTTGGCAATTGATTCCATCCCCTCCACAGCTCTGTCCCCAACAGTAACGGCTCCAGCCCATCCTGGCTGAGGGCATTGCTGCACATTTGAGCTGAAGCACCCCAGCTGTGGAACCAGGCAAGCTCAGCCTTGCCATATGGAAACCCAGTACCAAGTGTCCAAGACCTGGTGTGTGCAAAGGCTTTGCTTCAGAGCAGAGACATGGCATGGACAAAAGAGAGCTGAACGTCTTTCTAGCCGCAGGACTACACACCCAGAATGAAATGCCTAAATTCACACAAATGAAGACATCCCCCCAGCTTGGAAAAATTAGATCCTTCCCTGTCACCTTCCTGGTGTCCTGCCTAAATATGGGACAAAAAAAGTGATTCTCCTGCCCAGCTCCATTTCCGATGGGGTAATGCCACTGCTGGAAAGAAGTGTCTCTCCCAGCTGAGGGAGGGCATATCAGGGATTGCTTCAGGCTGTTTCCCAGCAGGTTCCCCTGGAGCCCCAGGGACACCTGGGGGGATCCCCGAGGGGGCCGAGAAAGTGCTGCCTTGGGCTGGGCCTCTGCTGCTGAGCTGGGCCGGGCTCCTGGGACGGAGGGAGCTGATGGCAAGCGGGCAGCGCTGCAGAGAGACAGCTCTGCCCAGGAGCAGCTCCTCTGCAAAGCACAGCAGGGCTGAGGGCACTGCCTGCAGGCCCCGAGGGGAGAGGAGCGAGGCAGAGAGAGCTTAAAGGCAGCCTGGGGTGGGAGGGTGCTGAGAGCTCACTGGGGGAGAATCTTCACAGCCGGTGACATGGTAAGTCTCTGGGTCCTGTTCCACCGGCACACAGGAACGTGCGCCCAGCCAGGGCCCTGCAAACAGGCAGGTTTCTGTAGGGCTGAGGTGAGTGCCCAGAGGTTGGGACGGGGTCTGTGAGCACTGACAGGGAAAAGACGTGGCACAGGGAAACCCCTCCCAGGAGGAGGATCTCTAGGCAGCAGGGGAATGACCAGGGAATGAGAGGAAAGTAAAACCAGAAATGTGGTGGGAGGGAGAATTCAGAAAACTCCCTATCATCCCCTCCAATTCTGACCCCTTCCTCTGAGCAAGCCCCAGATACACCCAGAGATACCATCATTAGGACACTTGGCTATCTCCTTGAGGTGTCCTTCCAAGCTGTGAGCTGCCCTCAAGGATGAAAACCTATCTCATAGCACCTCTGTTTTATCTGAAAGCCCCATGGAGAAAACAGAGACTCTGTGACTGAGGAAATGCTGTTGGGTTGGTGACATGAGGCACGGGTGTCCTTGGCTAGAAGTGGGGTGCTGAGACCTCGAGAAAGGGTGAGACATTTCGTTGTCTGCAGTGGATCCCTCTGCTCTCAGCAGTGTCTGGTGGCTTTTCAGAGTAACATCGGAATGCAAGCACACTCTGTCTGAGAGAGGTGGAAGCACAGGGAAACTGGGAACTAGACGGAGGGAGAGACCAGCTCCCCTCAATCTGCACTAAGCCATGGGCAAACCTCTTGCCTCACGGGACTCGCTCTATTCTCACTCAGTCCAGCAGAAATGCTGAGGGTTTCTGACATTGAAGAATAGTCTCCAGGGGAAATGGGAGTGACTGGTCCCCAGCCTTTACCATCGTGGTTCCTTAGCACTGGGAGTGCAGATGCTGACAGGCCCTTCTGCGTTAGCACCGGTTTCATCAGACAAAGTCCAAGACCAGCACTGTCCCCTGCCCCCACCGTGCCCATGAACCCACTGCTGCAGGGCAGGGCTGACTCCTCGGCAGCCAGCGGGCAGAGGCCCTGCTCCTCGCGGCACACTCGGCCAGCACCAACCAGAGTCCAGCCACAGAACTGCAGGAAGGTCTCCTGGAAAGGAAAAGGGTGACTGCGTGTGACAGGGGGGTGGTCTATGGGAAATGGCTTTGATTATGTTCAGACACATCTCCCCTAACATGTCACTGTCCTTTTCTCCTATGACAGTGCCCCATGCCCAAAGGCAGCAAATGTCCAACAACACCTCCATCACTGAATTCCTCCTTCTGGCCTTTGCAGACACACGGGAGCTGCAGCTCTTGACCTTCTGGCTATTCCTGGGCATCTACCTGGCTGCCCTCCTGGGCAACGGCCTCATCATCACCGCCATAGCCTGCAACCACCACCTCCACACCCCCATGTACTTCTTCCTCCTCAACCTCTCCCTTCTCGACCTGGGCTCCATTTCTTTCCCCAGGTGAGTGTGTCCATGCTGGCCTGTCCAGCCACTCCTAGTTCCTTCCTCGTGCTCCCTGCAGGCCCCTGAGCTGGCGCTGCTGCTCTGCTGAGCGAGGGGCCACCCCTTTGGCCACAGGGTGACCCTGCCCTGGCCATGCTGGTCAGGGTGTGGAGCAGACCCAGCCGGACGGGGTTCACTGCTGCTGAGCCCTTTTCCATCTTCCCTCATGGCTCAGAAGCCGAGGACGGGGCTGGGCAGGACCATGGGGTGTCTCTAATGGCACAAAGGGCAGTGGAGGGCTGCACTAGATCCAGCCCTTGGGCTTTCCAAGAGGGTGTCCTGAAACACTCTCCAGTCTTATGTCGCTTTGCCTGCTCTCTCCTCACAGCCTCCTCTGGCATTGCAGGGCCCTCGATAGCCCTTATGCTCTTCAGGTTCCCCTTTTCCTCTGGGAGACTCTACCTTGGATGGTCACTCATATGACGTGCTGCTCACTTCCCACCCAGACACACACACTGTCCCTGGAGATCCCCCGGCAGCTCCTGATTCCTCTCCAGGATGGCATCTGCCATCAGCCCCACCACAGGTGGGGCAGCAACAGCCAGGTAAGTCAAAGACCAGTTGCTGTCTGTGTGGACATGTGCCACCAAGCAGGGAGCTCACAGTCTGGACCTCGGTCTCTAACAGATCACCCTGAGACTCTGAGATTGTCCCCTGCATCCATGGAGAACCCCAGAACAGCAAGAGGCCTTCTCAGGAAGCAGCTGCTGGGGGCATCCCTGGCACCAGCTTTGGAAGAGGCACCCACCCAGCCTCCTGGCCCTGCCCTGAGGAGCCCCTTTGGGGACAGTGGTGCCAGCAGGGAGCCCAGCTCTGACACAGGGGTTCACATGGCCTGCTCCTGCCCACAGCCACAAGGATGCCACTGGAGAGACCACAGGACTGTCACGAGTTGCCTGAGACCTTAGGGGTAACACAAGGAGAAAGGAAACAGCGCACAGTATGGAAATGAAGAGACCGGCGCTGAAAAGACCAGGGCCTGCTGCTGTCCTTGGCCATGGCTCCAGGGAAGCAGCAGCCCCGACTTGCAGGCGGCAAAGAGGGAGTGCCCGCCGAGGCAGCGAGGGGCAGCCCCAAGGAACACCAGGGCTGCTCCTCCACGGGGCAGCTGGGCATTTGCCTCCCCAACCCCTCCTGCATGCTGGGGCTGCTCCCCCAGCTCCAGAGGAGACGTGAAGAGATGGGAGCGTAGACAAAGAATTTTCTTTTGGTTTCTTTATTGAGTTGATGTAAACAGGGAGCCTGGATCCATATGTACCTGAGGTCTGCGGTTAAAGAAAAAACAGGAAGGAGGCATAGAATGACATTATTATAGGTTAAACCAAAACCAAACCCAAAAAGTCACAAAAAAAAAGACACATATAAATAAAAGTAAGTCTTGACTTTTCCTGAGATACAGTGGGGTCCCTAGTGGGATAATGGGCACCTTATTAATCTGAAGTAGCAGGTATCCAAAGAGTTTCCACATTGCATCCTTGACTTCCTTGTTCCTCAGGCTGTAGATGAGGGGGTTCACTGCTGGAGGCACCACCAAGTACAGAACTGCCAGCACCACATCCAGGAATGGGGAGGAAATGGAGGGAGGCTTCAGGTGAGCAAACATGGCAGTGCTGAGAAACAGGGAGACCACGGCCAGGTGAGGGAGGCACGTGGAAAAGGCTTTGTGGCATCCCTGCTCAGAGGGGATCCTCAGCACGGCCCTGAAGATCTGCACGTAGGACAGCATGATGAAAACAAAACAACCAAAAGCTAAAAACCAACTTAATATAAGAAGCCCGACTTCCCTGAGGTAGGTGTGTGAGCAGGAGAGGTTGAGGATGTGGGGGATTTCACAGAAGAACTGGTCCAGGGCATTGCCTTGGCAGAGGGGGATTGAAAATGTATTGGCCGTGTGCAGCACAGCATTGAGAAATGAGATGCTCTCAGCATCTCCCACTCCCAACTGCCTTTAAGCTCTCTCAGCCTTGCAGGTCTCCTCTCAGTGCCTGCAGGTAGTGCCCTCAGCCCTGCTGCGCTTTGCAGAGGAGCTGCTCCTGGGCAGAGCTGTCTCTCTGCAGCACTGCCCGCTTGCCATCAGCTCCCTCCGTCCCAGGAGCCTGGCCCAGCTCAGCAGCAGAGGACCAGCCCAAGGCAGCACTTTCTCGGCCCCCTCGGGGCTCCCTCCAGGTGTCCCTGGGGCTCCAGGGGAACCTGCTGGGAAACAGCCTGAAGCAATCCCTGATGTTCCCTCCCGCAGCTGGGGAGAGACACTTCTTTCCAGCAGTGTCATTTCGCCCATTAGAAAAACAGTTAGGTCCAAGAATCACCTTCTCACTGTCCCATCATTAGACAGGACACTCAGACAGGGACAGGGCATGATCTCATTTGCCAGTGCTGAGGGCAGGGATTCAGCCCCCATTCCATGTCTGTAGTCCTCAGCTGCCCCCCATGCACAGCACAAACCCCCAGGAGGTGGGATTCCTCTGGCCTCAGTTCAGGTGGGCACACAATAGACACCTGCACGTGAGCTCCTTATCTCAGTTCCCCTGCTAATTACTGGAGATGAGGCCAGGACTGACGTGTCCAGATGCAAAGACCTGGTGACATCTGAAGTGCCAGAGGTGGTCCAAGATACATGGAGCTAGCTGCAAGCTGTAACGGAGCAATGCCGAGAGACAGGTCAGCCTCTGGGGACATCTTCTTGGAGGCTGGTGAGGAATTACTTTGGCCAATGGAAATGACATCAGATGTCCATGATGATAGAACCTGTCTCTATTTGTTGTGTTCTGGGCAGCCTACGCAGGGATTCATCTGACAAAATGGAGTCATGTACCATAGGGAGATCTCAGTTTCTCTCTGTCTTTTCTATCAGCCAGGTTGACTAGATCTCCATTGACTCTAATGACGGTGGTGTCATCAACATTCTCACATTGCCTAATCAAATTCAGGGCCGTTCTTCCATTTAATGCCAATTACAGGCCTGTAATGTTACGTGAGATGCCAAGGCGCTCACACAGAGCTACGTGTGGTTGGCAGGGAACAGCGATGGCCCTATACAGGAAAGCCATCCCCATTCAGAGTGAGTGTGTGTCAGACACCCCGGACAGCCTTCCAGAAAGGTTCGGTGCCTTTGGGCAAGAAACTGATTGCCAGCACTGCAGCGTGGCAAAGTCTGTCCCTTCTCCATCCAGTAGATGCAGGGCCATCCAGGAACACAAGGCACATCACACTGAGCTCTCCACGTGTGTGCCTGCATTCTCAGGCTGCTGGTTTTTCTCTCCACCAACCTTTACTCACCCCCTTGATGATACACACCAGGAACAGACCAACAGTTTTCACATTGGGCAGCAGCACCTTGTCATTCACGGAGATCACCTTCACGTCCACCAAAGGCCCTAAGGGGCAGCAGAAGTAAACCTCTTTCTTTCCAGGGCTGCACTTCCCAGCCCTGTTTCTCTCTGTCCTTGGGGACAGCAGGGTTTGCTCACTCTCTTGGCATCCAGTTTCAGCTTTATGTTTCCATCTGCTGTCCACTCCAGCAGGGCTCTGCTCTGAAGCAAAGTCTTGGCCCACACGGAGTCTTGGACACGTAGTACCGTGTTTCCCTAAGGCAAGTCAGAGCTTGGCCTGGCGGCACACCTGAGGTGCTACAGCCCCAATGTGCACCGATGCCCTCAGCCA
Organism: Phoenicopterus ruber ruber; assembly: GCA_009819775.1. Classification (NCBI taxonomy): domain Eukaryota; kingdom Metazoa; phylum Chordata; class Aves; order Phoenicopteriformes; family Phoenicopteridae; genus Phoenicopterus; species Phoenicopterus ruber. The sequence goes on along the minus strand of WNMK01000048.1, from coordinate 377,681 downwards.
GGGACACAGCCAGCATGAGCTGCAGCCTGTGCTTTTTGACATCCAGGGGGTAACTGTCATGGGATGGTGCAGCAAGTCACACAGCTTGGGGTGCTGCAAGGGATGGGTCCAGGCTTTTCAGGAGAGGCAGGCTGGAAGGATATGGAGTGCTGTCCCTCAACATGAAGAAGCTGCTTGGATGTATGGAGCTCCTGCGGGTGACAAGTTGGGTGAGCCCTTGTGGGTAAGGGTAAGAGGAGATGCCAGTAAGGTTGGCATCGTGGTGTGAGATACGGAATCAGCAGTCAGCATGAAAATAAGTCTTTTCTAAGCACCTCAAGGAAGTCTCTGGATGTAGAAGCCTAGATCTCTCTGGGGACTGCAATGGCCCTGGCATTTTCTGGAAGGGGAACACAGCAGCATGCAAACAGCCCAGGCGGTTTCTGGAGTGTCTTGGGATGACTTCTTGGCACAGCCGCCACATGGGCACCAAGGGTCATGCAAACCTGGATTTGAGACTTGCCAGCAAGGAAGAGCTGGTCACGGATATGAAGATTGGCTGTCGTGACCCTGAAATAGTGGGGTCCCAGCTCCTGAGGAGAGCGTGGAAGGAGAATTAAAGACTCCAGATGCCAGATCCCAGAAGAACAGACTTTGCCCTATGCTGAGGAGTTTGAGTGGGGTCAGCAGCACTGAAGAGCAGCAGAGCTCAGTCCAGCTGGTCTTCAAGAACAGCATCCTCCACAATTGGCAATGGTCTATATCAAACCTCAGCTAAAACTGGAAAGGGACTTCAAAGGCACCATAACAAGCTGTTACTACTTCAGGAACAATTAAAGAAGAAGCAAAGATACTGCGTGGCCACTCCTCAATATAATAAGAGCAGGTGCAGATAGATTTGAGATCCTCTATATCCCCTTTGCCTCAGTCTTCACCAGCAAAGTCCCCCAGGCCTCTGGGACTCAGGGCAGGCATGTGGAGAAGGACAGCCGACAGAGGATAGGAACCCAGTTAGGGGCTACTTCAGCAAATTTCACCCTTACCCGTCTACAGGACTGGAGGGGCTGCATCAAAGGGTATCGAGATTGTAAGATGATGTCACAGTGAGGCCAGTCTCCATCATCTTTGAAAGGTCCTGGGGATGGGGAGAACTCTCTGACTAAGCCGGCTAAGCTAAAGGCTGCTTAGCTCCACTTTGAATGAGGAACATGTCCCAGAACATGTCCTCTTAGATTGCATTTCTGAGTGAAAGTGAAGTTGCCTGTATGAACCCAGGGCTGATCATGCCTGAGCATCCTCCTTGCTTTCTGTGATGAAAGGACAGCACCTGTGGGTGAGGGGAGAGCGTGGTCATTTCCCAGCACTCCAGCAAGGCTTTTAACAGCACCCCCCACAATATTGTCTTTTCCAAGAACAAACAGGCTGTAGCTATAGGCCAACAGGAACCTCATGATATCCAACAAGGACTAATCCAGAGTCCTGCCCCTGGGGTGGACAAACACCTTGCAGTGACAGAGGTTCGGGACTGCCTAGCTGAGTTGCAGCTCTGTGGAAAAATCCCTGGTGGTCCTTAGGTTACATTGGACAAAATATGAGCCATCAGCGAAGCAGACCAACGACATCATGGGCTCTATGAGCTTCCTCTTCTTTTCTCTGAGTTTTTTCTTGCTGAACATGACATCATACGATATGGAATGTCCCTTTGGTCAGTTGGGGCCAACTGTCCTGGTTGTGGCCCTTCCATCTTCTTGTGCACCCCCCAGCCTGCTCGCTGGCAGAGCAGTGTGAGAAGCAGAGAAAGCCTTGACGCTGTGCAAGCACTGCTCAGCAATAGCTATAACACCGGTGTGTTCTCAACACTGTTTTGGTCATAAAGCCAAAGCACAGCACCATGCGGGCTGCTCTGAAGACAATTAACTCCAACCCAGCCAGAGCCAGTACAACAGGGTAGGCTGTTGGTTTTGGAGGGTATGAGGATGATAACTGTGAAGAACTTCACTGTGGGGAAAAGAGGAGCAGGAAATGAAAGAGGAGGCAAAGGACGTCATCAGGGCTGTGTGGGGTTCCTGTGGTGCAGCCTGGATCCAACGTGAATTATTCCCACAGTCAGAGGGAACTTGAGTGCTTTCCCTAATGTTTCAGACATGAAGGGGAAGGGATGACAGTTTCATTCAGGCTGGAAGTGACCTTGCAAGCTGTCCCACACGAACGCATTGGTTGACAGCGGGTATTATAATCAGAATTAGAGGGGCCCTGCCTCCAGCCAGGTGGAGGAGAGGGATAACCGAGTTTACTGGACTGTGTGGATTCGATGGCCTGGCACATCAGCCCCCCAGAAGTACAAGGCTCTAGTGGACACTGGTGCACAGTGCACCCTAATGCCATCGAACTATAGAGGGGCTGAACGCATTTCTATTTCTGGAGTAACAGGGTGGGACCCAAGAGTTAACTTTACTGGAGGCCGAAGTGAGCCTAACTGGGAACAGGTGGCAAAGGCACCCCATTGTGACTGGCCCGGATGCTCCAGTCATCCTTGGCATAGACTACCTCAGGAGAGGGTATTTCAAGGACCCAAAAGGGTACCAATGGGCTTTTGGTGTAGCTGCTGTAGAGACAGAGGACATTAAGCAGCTGTCCACCTTGCCTGGTCTCTCAGAGGATCCTTCCATTGTGGGGTTGCTGAGGGTCAAAGAGCAACAGGTACCAATTGCTACCACAACGGTGCACCGGCGGCAATATCCACCAACCGAGACTCCCTGGCTCCCATCCATGAGCTGATTCGTCAACTGGAAAGCCAGGGAGTGATCAGCAAGACTCGCTCACCCTTTAACAGTCCTATATGACCAGTGCGGAAATCAAATGGAGAATGGAGATTAACGGTGGACTATCGTGGCCTGAATGAAGTCACGCCACCACTGAGCACTGCCGTGCCAGACATGCTAGAACTTCAGTACGAACTGGAGTCCAAGGCAGCCAAGTGGTATGCCACCACTGATATTGCCAATGCGTTATTCTCCATCCCTTTGGCAGCAGAGTGCAGGCCACAGTTTGCTTTCACTTGGAGGGGCATCCAGTACCCCTGGAATCGACTGCCCCAGGGGTGGAAACACAGCCCCACCCTTTGCCATGGGCTGATCCAGACTGCACTGGAAAAGGGTGGAGCTCCAGAACACCTGCAATACATTGATGACATCATCGTGTGGGGCAACACAGCAGAAGAGGTTTTTGAGAAAGGGGAGAAAATAATCCAAATTCTTCTGAAAGCTGGCTTTGCCATGAAACGAGGTAAGGTAAAAGGACCTGCACAGGAGATCCAGTTCCTAGGAATAAAATGGCAAGATGGACGTCGTCAGATCCCGACAGATGTGATCAACAAAATAGCTGCTATGTCTCCACCAGCTAACAAAAAGGAGACCCAAGCTTTCTTAGGCGTTGTGGGTTTCTGGAGAATGCATATTCCCAATTACAGTTTCATTGTAAGCCCTCTCTATCAAGTGACCCGAAAGAAGAACGATTTTAAATGGGGCCCTGAGCAACAACAAGCCTTGGAACAAATTAAACAGGAGATAGTTCATGCAGTAGCCCTTGGGCCAGTCCGGGCAGGGCAAGATGTTAAAAATGTGCTCTACACCGCAGCCGGGGAGAACGGCCCTACCTGGAGCCTCTGGCAGAGAGCACCAGGGGAGACTCGAGGTCAGCCCCTGGGGTTTTGGAGCCGGGGATACAGAGGATCTGAGGCCTGCTACACTCCAACTGCAAAAGAGATCTTGGCAGCATAGGAAGGGGTTCGAGCTGCTTTCGAGGTGGTTGGTACTGAAGCCCAGCTCCTCCTGGCACCCCGACTGCCGGTGCTGGGCTGGATGTTCAAAGGGAGAGTCCCCTCTACACATCATGCCACCGATGCCCCATGGAGTAAGTGGGTCGCGCTGATCACACAACGAGCTCAAATAGGAAACCCCAGTCGCCCAGGAATCTTGGAATTGATCATGGACTGGCCAGAAGGCAAAGATTTTGGAATGTCACCAGAGGAGGAGGTGACACGTGCTGAAGAGGCCCTACCATATAATGAACTACCAGAAAATGAGAAGGGATATGCCCTGTTCACTGATGGGTCCTGTCGTATTGTGGGAAAGCATCGAAGGTGGAAAGCTGCTGTGTGGAGTCCTACACGACAAGTCACAGAAGCCACTGAAGGACAAGGTGAATCGAGTCAGTTTGCAGAGGTGAAAGCCATCCAGCTGGCTTTAGATATTGCTGAGCGAGAGAAGTGGCCAGTGCTCTATCTCTATACCGACTCCTGGATGATGGGAAATGCCCTGTGGGGGTGGTTACAGCAATGGAAGCAGAGCAACTGGCAGCGCAGAGGCAAACCCATCTGGGCTGCCAAATTGTGGCAAGATATTGCTGCCCGGCTAGAGAAGCTGGTTCTAAAAGTACGCCACGTAGATGCCCACGTACCTAAGAGTGGGGCCACTGAGGAACATCAAACCAACCAGCAGGTGGATCAGGCTGCTGGGATTGAAGTGGTGCAGGTGGATTTGGACTGGCAACATAAAGGTGAATTATTCCTAGCTCAGTGGGCCCATGACACGTCAGGCCATCACGGAAGAGATGCAACATACAGATGGGCTCGTGAACGAGGGGTGGACTTGACCATAGACACTATCGCACAGGTTATCCATGAGTGTGAAACATGCACTGCAATCAAGCAAGCCAAGCGGTCAAAGCCTCTCTGGTATGGAAGATGATGGCTGAAATAGAAATATGGGGAGGCCTGGCAGATTGATGATATCCCACTCCCACAGGCCCGCCAAGGCAAGCACCATGTGCTCACAATGGTGGAAGCAACCACCAGGTGGCTGGAAACATATCCTGTGCCCCACGCCATCACCCAGAACACCATCCTGGGCCTTGAAAAGCAAGTCCTATGGCGACATGGCACCCCAGAAAGGATTGAGTCAGACAACGGGACTCATTTCCAAAACAACCTCATAGACACCTGGGCCAAACAGCATGGCATTGAGTGGGTGTATCACATCACCTCTCATGCACCAGCCTCCGGGAAAATGGAACGATACAATGGACTCCTGAAAACGACACTGAGGGCAATGGGTGTTGGGACCTTCAAACATTGGGATACACATTTAGCAAAAGCCACCTGGTTAGTTAACACTAGAGGATCTACCAATCGGGCTGGCCCTGCCCAATCAAAGCCTTTACATACTGTAGAAGGGGATAAAGTCCCTGTAGTGCCCATGAAGAATATGTTAGGGAAGACAGTCTGGGTTACTCCTGCCTCAGGCAAAGGCAAACCCATCCGTGGGATTGTTTTTGCTCAAGGACCTGGGTGCACTTGGTGGGTGATGCGAAAGGATGGGGAAGTCCGATGTGTCCCTCGAGGGGATTTGATTTTGGGTGAGAATAGTCAATGAATGAAACTGTATGATGTTAATTGCTATATAACCCTGTCACTGTATGTCATCTCTGTCACAGTTGCTATATGCCAAATCGATGATATTATAGCAAGAATTACCCAAATTAATAAAGAATGAACTATTGATAAAACAGAGCAAAGTGCAGCGGTAATGGAAGCAGAACTGGCTTTAGCAGCTGGCGCCCATCAACTTCCTCAAGAGATTGACATCTTCAACCCACAGACCATGGACATGATGCAGCAGCCGAGCCAGATACCATGACTGCAAGCTCCAGATGCAACAATTCAACATGACACACCATCCTCCCACTGCGTCCAGTGTCACCTGCTGCACCACGCCGAGACCCAGCCCTGTTTTGCCGGCTGAGCAAACTCCACATCATTTCTCCTGCCCCAAGAGACTATTATGACAGATGGAGCCTAAAGTCATGGACTAAATGAACTCAATAGACACTTCAAAGGCATGGTCCATAGACTAAGGGAATGATGTCTGTGTGTGTATCTATATATATATATATAACAGGAAAAGTGGTGGTGATTAATTGGAAAGTGTAGGATCTGAGCGTGACGTAGATGGTATAGAATAAGGGGTGGATAATGTCCTGGTTGCGGCTGGGATAGGGTTAATTTTCGCCAGAAGCTGGCCGGGGTCTATTCTATACCATGTGACCATCACGCTCACTATTTAGAGGGGGTCGACCGGAAGGGGGGGATCGCTGCTCCGGTGCGGGCTGGGCGTCGGGCTCCGGGTGGGGAGCGACCTGTATGGGAAGCACCGCTTCCCACACTCTGTTGTTGGTATTGTTGGGGTTTCTCGTTTGTTTGTTTTCTTTCCCTTTGTTGTTCGGTTAAACTGTTGTTGTTGTTAACCCACGAGTTTTGCCTTTCTTTGTCCCAATTCTCTCCCTCTCCCACCGGGAGGGGAGGGGTGAGCGAGCGACCGCGTGGCTCAGCCTCCGGCTGGGGCTAAACCAGGACAGATGTATTGGGAACAGTGGAGTACTTTGAACCTGGGAAAAAGGAGTGGCGTGGGGAAATGGCCTTTAATATTTTTGTCATAGTTTCTCACTACCCAAATCTATTTCAATTGGCGATAAACTAAATTGAGCTTCCCCAAGTCAACTCTTTTTGCCCGCAACAGTAATTAGTAAGTGATCTCCCTGTCTTTATGTTGACCCATGAGCTATTCCATCTTATTTTGTTGCTTTGTCCTGTTGAGTTGGCGTTGTGAGTGAGCAGCTGGCTTGGTGTCTGTCTGCTGGTCAAAGTTAACCCACCACAGGACCACACCAGGACTGCTGCATCCAATAAGGGGCTCCCCAGCACCAGGAAGACCCTGACAGACTGGAGCCAGTCCTGCAGAGGCCAGAAGGATGGTTGGGGCCTGCAGCACCTTATGGACAAGGAGAGGCTGAGAGAGCTGGGGGTTTGAGAAATCCCTCGGAGCCAAACACTGGAGCAAGGACCAGGCCAGTTGGTGGGATCTCAATCCATGGACTTGTCAATATTAGTTGAGACAAGGCCATGAGCACCTGATCTAGCTGGAGGTGTCTGAGAAGGGGCTTGGCTGGGAGTCCAGCTGTGGCAAGAGCTGTGGGACTTGGTGTGTAATGAGTGTCAGCAGGAAACTGGTTTCCTTTTTATTAATAACGGTGGTGGAGTTGAATATCATGGAGGTCCAGAGAACGGGGGTGCCCATGCAGCAAAGGTCCCTCCTCAGGGCTGGGGCGTATGCCCAGAGATGGAAATAAACGGTGTGTGGGACTCACCTGGGACAACTTCCCTGGGGCAGCTTCCCCAGGGTGTCCAGGAAACATGGCACAGACCCTGCCACTCTCTTTTGTACCTTTGGGGCCTTGCTTCCTTCACCATGACGCCTGACTCTGCCCTGTGAGCACCCTGCTGTGTGCCCCCACCCTGCACACAGGGCACATGGCGAGTCCCCATCCTCTCATTCAAATCCCTCCAAATTCATTTTTGACAGACTTGTGTATGCCATCAGAGCTGTCATATGGGAAGCAGCCTGAGGAGGTCGTTGGGAGCTCATGAACCATCTCCACTGACACTGGACACCAAGAAGAGAGCCTTTAAACCCAGAATTTTCGGTCCAGTGGAACAAAATGGTACCGTGAGCGTTACCCCAATCACAGGGAGAACACAAGGAGAAAAGGCTCTTCAAAAGACCAATTCCTTAGTCATTTTCTTGGCAATACCTTTGGAGGAAGAGCCCAGCCTTCAGGCACTGCCCTTTGGAGATGCCTTTTTATTGAAGACCTGCTACTGGACACGCCACATCTGACACAGTGTTGTGCAAGGGTCAGACACAACTGGATCAAACCTCAAGAGAAGCTGTATAAACCCAGAAAAATATCCATAAGTAGGATTATCACATGGGAAAACAACAGCCTCCTGGCCTCAGATAAACTCCGGGAAATGTGGAGGGAAGAGGAGGCATGTTATTGTCAGTGAAACAGTGTCCATTGGGCCAGTTTCCATAGGGCATCCTTGAGCTCCTGGTTCCTCATGCTGTAGATGAGGGGGTTCACTGCTGGAGGCATCACCGAGTACAGCACAGCCACCGCTAGGTCGAGAACTGGGGAGGACATGGAGGGGGGCTTCAGGTGGGCAAATACTGCAGTGCTCAAAAACAGGGAGACCACGGCCAGGTGAGGGAGGCACGTGGAAAAGGCTTTGTGGCGTCCCTGCTCAGAGGGGATCCTCAGCACGGCCCTGAAGATCCGCACATAGGACACCACAATGAAAACAAAACAACTGAGGACTAAACAGGAACTAACCACAATAAGCCCAGCTTCCCTGAGACAGGCATGTGAGCAGGAGAGCTTGAGGATGTGGGGGATTTCACAGAAGAACTGGTCCAGGGCATTGCCTTGGCAGAGGGGCAGTGAAAATGTATTGGCCATGTGCAGCACAGCATTGAGAAACCCACTGCCCCAGGCAGCTGCTGCCATGTGGACACAAGCTCTGCTGCCCAGGAGGGTCCCGTAGTGCAGGGGTTTGCAGATGGCAACGTAGCGGTCATAGGCCATGACAGTCAGAAGAAAAAACTCTGCTGTTGCACAGAAAAAGAAAAAAAATAGCTGTGAAGCACATCCCGAGTAGGAGATGGCCCTGGTGTCCCACAGGGAATTGGCCATGGCTTTGGGGACAGTGGTGGAGATGGAGCCCAGGTCGAGGAGGGAGAGGTTGAGGAGGAAGAAGTACACGGGGGTGTGGAGGCGGTGGTCACAGGCTATGGTGGTGATGATGAGGCCGTTTCCCAGGAGGGCAGCCAGGTAGATGCCCAGGAAGAGCCAGAAGGTCAAGAGCTGCAGCTCCCGTGTGTCTGCAAATGCCAGGAGGAGGAGCTGGGTGATGGAGCTGCTGTTGGACATTTGTTCACTCTGAGCATGGGGCACTGTTGAAAGAGGAGATGACATTGACAAGTGAGGGCAGACTTCTCTGAGCCAGTCTTTGCCATTTCCCATAGATATCCCCTACAATGACTTCTCTTTCTTGGGCAGAATTTCATTCAGCTCCTTTTTGTGAGCTCAGGTTTGAGCTGCTGACTGAGGGCACTTGCTCTGAAGGGGCAGAAATCCCTCTCTTTCGCTTTGCTTTTAGCCTGAACCCTGGTGAGCCCTGAGGACAAAAGGGCTCCCTGTGCCCTAGTGCAGAGCCAGGAGAGCTGGTCTGCCCATGAGTGACCTGCTGCTCACCACGCAGGTGTCCTGTGCTTACACCTCTCTCCGTCGGAGCATGATCTCACTAACAATGTACTTGAAGAAGAAAATGGGCTTTTGTGGGTGTGGAAGAGTCCGGGTTCAAAGCCCCTTTCTCCAGACTCTTCTCTCTTTCCCTGTGCAGCTGAGCAGAGAGGGATGCAGAAGGGTAGAGGGGCTCTCTGCTCCCTGGGGCTGTCTCTGCTGGGAGCTGCTTCTCTGTCCCCACATCTCCCCCCTGTCACTGCTCCCAGACCCCACCCCACCCGCTGTGTGCTCAGCTCTGCCCTGCAGACCCCTCCTGGCAGCAGGGCACTGCCCAGAAGCATCTCCCTGTCTGCAGGTCCTAAGGAGTATATCAGATAAACCCTGATGCTGCAAGCAAAGGTGGTGCTGGTGCTGTCTGTAGGTAGAGGAGTGGGTGAAGGCACTTGATGAGGTTTCTGGCAGATCTGCTGATCCCTCAGTGTAACAGTTCAGTGACTTATTCAAACTTGACAGCTCCTTTCTCTTTCCCCTTAGGAGAAAGCTGAGAGCACAGAGCACGGAAAGCTCTTCATCCTTAAGGTGGCCCCTGCCTTGACTTTTCCCTTGAAATGCTGCCTCTGCCAATGTCCTGGGGGTGATGTGGAGCTGTGAGCAGCCCTGACCCACCCAGCACCCTCTCGACAGCAGAAAGACCCTGCCCTGATGGGGGTCTCTCCTTCCACCCACAGCTTCTCCCCGCAGCGCCGTGGGGAGCTCCCCGGGCAGGCTGAGTGCTGACCCTGGCAGGCAGCAGAGTCCCTGCCCCAGCACACAGCCCCTGGGGTGCAGGGACCCTGCTCTGAAGGACAGCCCTGGGCACCCCTGCCTGCACACCCGGCTTCACACCCTGCAGCCGTCCCTGGGAGAAGGTAGCCGTCATGCCCTGTCCCTCTGACAGGGCAGCAGGGAAGCCCGGCTCTGGAGTATGTCCTCCTCAAAACCAAAGGAGCCTTGAGCTCCTTCCTGACAGATCATATTAGACATGGGCTGTGCCAGTTTATGAGGCTGCTCCAGGAAACCTGTGTGGATTATACTGCACCCAAGAGACCCATCGTGCCCTGTCCCTCTGATGGTACAGCCAGGAAGAAGCTCCACAAGAAAACCTTCTCCTCTACACTAGACAAACTGTGAGAGTTGTACTTACAGATCCCATGGACTGTGGGATGTACCAGCTTTTGGAGATCCCTCCTGCAACTGCAGATTCAATGCCCTGCAGCCACAGGCTTACCGTGTCAAGGGCTGTGAAGATTTCTCCCCCAGTGAGCTCCCAGCACCATCCCACCCCATCTACCTTTAAGCTCTCTCTGCCTCGCTCCTCTCCCCTCGGGGCCTGCAGGCAGTGCCCTCAGCCCTGCTGCGCTTTGCAGAGGAGCTGCTCCTGGGCAGAGCTGTCTCTCTGCAGCGCTGCCCGCTTGCCATCAGCTCCCTCCGTCCCAGGAGCCCGGCCCAGCTCAGCAGCAGAGGACCAGTCCAAGGCAGCACTTTCTCTGCCCCCTCGGGGCTCCCTCCAGGTGTCCCTGGGGCTCCAGGGGAACCTGCTGGGAAACAGCCTGAAGCAATCCCTGATGTTCCCTCCCGCACCTGGGGAGAGACACTTCTTTCCAGCTGTGGCATTTCTCCCATTAGAAAAGAGTTAGGTCCTAGAATCTCCTTCTCTTTGTCCCATCATCAGACAGGACACTCAGACAGGGACAGGGAATGATTTCTTTTACACTTGCTGTGGGCAGGGATTCAGCCCCCATTCCATGTCTGTAGTCCTCAGCTGCCCCCCACCCATGGCACAAACCTCCAGGAGGTGGGATTCCTCTGGCCTCAGTTCAGGTGTGCACACAATAGACACCTGCACGTGAGCTCCTTGTCTCAGCTCCCCTGCTAATTACTGGAGATGGAGGCCAGGACTGATGTCTTCAGGTGCAAAGACCTGGTGCCATCTGAAGTTCCAGAGGTGTCCCAAGGTACGTGGAGCTAGCTGCAAGCTCTAGTGGAGCAATGCTGAGGGCAGCACCTGGGGGGGATCTTCTTGGACGCTGGTGGGGAATCTCTTTGGCCAAATGACATGACGTCAGAGGCCCACTTTTAGGACGACAGAACGCGTCGCTATTTGTTATGTTCTGGACAGTCTATGCAGGGATTCATCTGATGAAATGGAGTCCTGTAGCATAGGGAGAGCTCAGTTTCCCTCTGTCTTTTCATCGGCCAGGTTTACTAGATCTCCATTGCCTATAATGATGGTTGTGTCAAGAACATTCTCACATCGCCTAATAAAATGCAGGGCAGTTATTCCATTTAAGGACAAATACAGGCCTGTAGAGTTCCATGAGGTGCCAAGGCTCTCACACACAGCTCCGTGCATTTGGCAGGGACAGCCATGGTCCTGTCCAGGAAAGCCATCCCCATTCAGAGCGAGTGTGTGTCAGACACCCGAGGCAGCATTGCAGACAGAGTCGGTGCCTTTGGGCAAGAAACTGATTGCCACCTCTGCCGTGTGGCAAAGTCTGTCCCTTCTCTAGCCAGTAGATGTAGGGCAGTCCATGACTAGGAAGCACATCACACTGGGGTCTCCACGCATGTGCCTACACTTTCAAACTGCTGGTTTTTCTCTCCAGCAACCTTTACCCACGCCCTGCCCCACTGTGAGCTCCTTGTCTCAGCTCCTGGGCTAATGAATGGAGATGCAGGGCAGGAGTAAGATGTTCAGACACAGGCACCTGGTGACATAGTTGGTGCCAGAGGTGACCAAGATGCATGCTGGTAACTGCAAGCTCTAAGGGAGCAGTTCACAGAGACAGGGCAGCGTCTGGGGGCATCTCCTTGGAGGCTGGTGGGAAATGCCTTTGGCCAACTTAAATGACCAAAGGTGCCCACACGCAGGACAACTGAACCTGTAACTATTCCTCATGTCCAGGGTAGCCTCGAGAGGTGTCCAGCTGAGCAAGTGGAGTCCTGTGGCACAGGGAGAGCCAAGTCTCTCTCTTTCTCTTCCCAATCACCTGTATTTTCTCCATGTCCTTCAGAATATAACAGCAGTTGCCCATGTGCATCCCTTCATTGCCCAACCTAATGCAGGGCAGCTGAATCTGAATTTAATTTACAAGTACAGGCTTGTAGTGCTATGGGAAGTGCCAGGGCTCTCCAGCACAGCTGCATGCCCCTGACATGGACAGCACAGGTCCTGTACAGGAACCCCATCCCCATTCAGGCTCATTGTGGGACAGGCACCACCCAGGGCATCTCCGACAGAGTCGGTGCCTTTGGGCCAGTGACTGAATCCCACCCCTGCAGTGACACAAGGTCTGTCCCTTCTCTAACCAGTAGATGCCGGGCAGTGCATGAATACCAAGCACATCACACCAAGGTCTCCACAGGTGTGCATTCCCTCTCCAACTCTGCTGGTTCTTCTCTCCCACAGTGTTTAACCATCCCCTTGATGATACAATCATGGATCAGGCCAATGATTCTCACACTGTGCCTGAATCACAGGATGTCCACACCAAGGATATTTTCAACATCATCTCTTCCTTTCTGAGATCAGCTTCAGCTCAACCACAGGCCCTCAGGGCTGCAGAGACACAGCAGACAGCAAACCCCTCTCCTGCTCAGACTGCACAGCCCAGCTCTGTTTCTCTTTTGGCCTGGGAGAGATCAGGGCTTGCTCTCTTTGTGGGCACCTCATTTCTTCTTCACACTGCCTTCTGCCATCCACCCAGCACGTCTCTGCTCTGAAGCAAAGCCTTTGCACAACTGAGGTCTTGGGTTCTTGGTAGCAGGTTTCCTTGTTGCAAGTCTGTTCTCAGCCCAAACGTGCCACAGCTGAGGTGCTGCAGCCCAGACATGCACTGATGCCTTCAGCCTGGGACACAGGCAGGAGGAGCTGGGGCTGTGTGACCAGTCTCTTCATTCCACTTTGAGGGAGTAACAGCTGAGGCATGTTGGGACAGATCAGAAGACTGGGGTACTGTGATGGGTGGGTACAGGGTGATCAGGAGGCCAGAAAGCTCAGGAGGAAGGTGTCCTCAGTGTGAAGGAGCTGCTTGGATGTGTGGAGCTCCTCTATGGGATGAACATGTTGGGTGAGCCCTTGTGGGTGAGGGTCAGAGGAGAGGCTGGTAAGGGTGACATTGTGGTGGGAGACAAAGAACCCATTTAAGGCCCCTCCCAGACTTTAATTACCCTGGCATTCCCTGGAAGGGGACCACAACAGCAGGCAAACAGTCCTGGAGGCTTCTGGAGGGTCTTGGTCAAGGCACAGCTTGGGACACAGGTCTTTATAGCACAGCTGCCAGATTGGCCCACAATGGTGACCCTCATCTGCATCTGTTACTCTCAAAGAAGGAAGAGCTGGACATGGATGTGACAACCAGTGTCAGCCTTGGCTGTCGTGACCATGCAATAGTGGGGTCTCACCTCCCAAGGGGAAGGAGAACAGAAGAGTGCAGATGAGAAGAGTGCAGATGCTAGAGCTCAGAGGAGTGGACTTTGGCCTAGTCTTGCGACTTCTAGTGGGAAGGCCCATGTGAGCAGCACAGAAGGGCAGCAGAGCTCAGTACAGCTGGTGTTCAAGGACAGGGTCTTTCAAGTACGAGATTGTGCACACCAGTGGTCAGGAAAACAAGCAGAGGTCTCAGGAGAGAAGCTTGGGGAAACAGGAAAGTCATGGGGAAGCTCCATAGGAAAAGGGAAGCATCCAAGAGGTGGATGCAAGGATTAAAACAAAGGAGGAAATAAGAGAGACAGTTGGTTTTAGAACAGCCAGAGCTCCCACAGAGTTGACACTTGCAAGGGAGTTGAAGGGCACCATGATGAGCTGTCACTACTTCGGGAACAGTTAAAGAAGAATTGAAGATAATGTGTGGCCACTGCTGAATTTGCGAAGAGTAGGTGTAGATAGGTGTGAGGTACTCTTGGCCTTTGTCTTCACCAGTGAGGTCTCCCAGTTCCATGTGCCTAAGAGGCAGAACCCCAGGCAAATCCAGCAGTAGATGGAGATCAAGTCAGGGGTTACTTAGGTGAGGTCAACCCTTAATAGTCCATTGGACCTGACGGGATGAATCCAAGGCTGTTGAGAGACCAGGCTGATGTCATACTGGGTCTACTCCAATACCATTTGGAAGGTCATCGTGACTGGAGAAAGCAAAAAGCAAATCTTGCATACCTCTTCTGAAACGACCCAAGGACTGAGCAGGGGAATGACAGGCGGCAGTGACAGAGGCCAGGAGCTGCATGGATGAGCAGCAGCTCTGTGGAAATGGCCCTGGTGCTCCTGGCATTTCATTAGGCAAAACATGAGCCAGCAGGCAGCCAACAGCATCCAGGGCTGTATGAGCAGGAGCACAGCCAGAAGAAGTGATTATCCTCCTCTAAAGCCATCCCTATTTCTAAATTCCTCCTCGAGTCCCTGCGTCCACCTCCTGAATGCTTCCTTTTTTCTATGGAGCTTCTTGGAGCTCCTTAGCAAAGCTGTTCTCCTGAAATGTCGGGTTGTTTTCCTGCTTATTGGTCTGGACTGATCTTGTGCTTGGAAGATGCTTTCCTGAAAGACCAGCGGTACTGAGCTCGGTTGCCCTTGAGTGCTGCTGCCCGTGGGACTACCACTAAAGTCCCCTGAAGAGGCTAAAATCTTCTCCCACTATTTCATTATCACTACAGCCAAGCCTGACACTGGTTTTCACATCCCTGATCAGCACCCCTCTTTTGCAAGGACCATATTCATGTGAGTATCACCTTTGTTGGCCTGGCACCGGAGCAAAGTTGTCCCAAGAAGCCCCAGACACCAGCTGGACAGGGGGCATCCTGCTGTTCACTCACTGAACAGCTCCCTCAATCACCATTAATTAGCAAGGGAGCTGAGACAAGCAGCTCACATGCAGGTGCCTCTTTTGTGCCCACGTGAACTGAGGCCAGAGGACTCCCACCTCCTGTGGGTTTGTGGTGTGCAGGAGCTGGAGCTGAGTCCTCTTCTAGCCCCAGGACTTCAAACCCAGGATGGGATGCCTCGAATGCCTCAGCTGAATCCCGTCCCTCAGCAGGGGTAAAGGAGATCCCTCCCTGTCACTGTCTGGGTGTCCTGTCTAATGATGGGACAAGGAAAGGCAATTCTCATGCCTGACTCTGTCTCTGATAGGAGAAATGCCACAGCTGGAAAGAAGTGTCTGTCCCAGCTGCGGGAGGGAACATCAGGGATTGCTTCAGGCTGTTTCCCAGCAGGTTCCCCTGGAGCCCCAGGGACACCTGGAGGGAGCCCCGAGGGGGCAGAGAAAGTGCTGCCTTGGGCTGGTCCTCTGCTGCTGAGCTGGGCAATAATCTACCTGTGTCTCTTCAGAAGTGAATTCCAGTTCATCTTGGGAACTTCCAGTTCTTTGGGCATTTTAGCTGTGATAATCCTGTTTGTCCAGGAGTGTCTCCGGCCACTCATCTTCCCCAGAGGCATGAACTCAGTGTCTCTGACCCAGAGGGCTTTGTCCGTGTGTCTGGCACGATGGTACAGCTGACCTCCCATGCCACATCTTTGTAATAAAAGGGGTTTTTCTCGGTGCCCGTGTCTGGAGGTTGGGCTCTTCTTCCAAAGCTGAGGTCAGGAACAGGCTGAAGTAATTGCCCCTATGAGTGTGCTGCTGTGCTTGGGTTCTCCATGGGCTGAGGGCAGGAGGGCGTGGGGCAATGTGTTAGGGAATGGGCCTGTGCTGAGCCTTCACATGTGGGTGCCCAGTGCCACTGGAAATGATGGATGATCCACAGGGATCTGCCTGGGACCGTCTCCCTGTGCCTTTCAGGCACCACAGCCCTGCAGAGCAGCACCGCCAGCTCAGGGCCCTACAGGGAACGTGGGGAGGGGGTAGGAGTGGTCGGCCAGGCCAGCACAGTAATGCTTCCAGGGTGTCCTGGTTGTGGCTGGGATAGGGTTCATTTTCTCCAGAAGCTGGCTGGGGTCTATTCTATACCATGTGACCATCAGGCTCACTACATAGAGGGGGATGGCATGAGGAGGGGATCGCTGCTCGGGAGCAGGCTGGGCATTGGGCTCCAGGCAGGGAGCGACCTGCACTGGGAAGCACCACTAAGTACACTCTGTTGTTGGTATTGTTGGGGTTTCTTCTTTGTTTGTTTTCTTTTCCTTTGTTGTCTGGTTAAACTGTTGTTATCCCAAACCACAAGTTTTGCCTTTCTTTGTCCCAATTCTCTCTCCCATCCCACTGGGAGGGGGGGACTGAGCCAGCAGCCGCGTGGTGCTCAGCTGCCATTTGGGGATAAACCACAACACCTTTACCCATCTACTACTCCACTTTTGCAGGCCATAATGTCCTAGCATTGAATATTGTGGGAGATGCAGCTGAAAGCCCTGCTGACCTCCAGGTAGAAGACAACCACTGCTCTCCCCTGTCCTGAAATCCTGTCCTTTCTTCAGAAGAAGCAAAGAGGCTGGCTAGGCACAGTCTCCCTTGCGTAAATCCAGACACCTTCCTTTCAGACACCCAGCAAGGGGATTCGAGTGGACATGCTCAGGGGCACAGCCTTCTGTTACCCGGCTCATCCTAAGGTGCATACAACATTTGGGTGCTGCCAGTCATCAGGAACTTCCCCCAGTCTCCATGCCTGTTCAATGACGATGGAGAGTGGCCTCACAGTGACAGTGGCATTAAGAACACGTTAAATAGGGCAGGTGGCAGGACAGACCCCAGCAGGACCTACTAGCTAGATCCCTCCAGGCAGAGAACCATGCCTTGACCACGTCCCTCTGAGCCCGACCATCTGTCTGGTTATTTACCCATCTACTCATCCCCCAATGCAGGCCATAATATCCTAACTTGGGCACAAGAACATTGTGGGGGATGATGCTGAAAGCCTTGCTGACCTCCAGGTAAAAGACCACCACTGCCCTCTCCACGTCCAGCGCTCCTGTCCTTTCATCACAGAAAGCAAAGAGGCTGGCCAGGCACAAGCTCCCCTGGGTAAACCCAGTCACCTTCTCTTCCAGACACCCAGAAATGGGATCCGAGTGGACACGCTCTGGGGCACAGCCCAGAGTCCTCCCGCTTATTCACTGACCATTTTTGAAAGGTGCATGCAACATTTGGGTGATGCCAGTTGTCAAGGAGTTCCCCCAATCTCCATGGCCATTCAAAGATGATGGAGAGTGGCCTCACTGTGACAGCAGCCTGCTCTCGCAGCTCCCTGGGATACCATCCCTCTGGTCCCATGGACTGGTAAGGATTGCATTTGCTCAAGTGATCTCTGACTTGATCGCCATCCACTGTGGTTCTTCTCCTCCAGAGTCCTGCCTCGAGTCACAGAGGCCTGGGACACCTTGCTGGGGAAGACGGAGGAGAAGGGAACACGGAGAAGCTCAGATCTGTCTCCACCTGCTCTTGCTAAATTCAGCAGTGGCCACACAGTGTCTTTGTTTCTTCTTTAGCTGTTCCTGAAGTAGGAAACACTCACTATGGTGCCCTTGAGTGGCCTGACAGGTTTAGACTGAACTTTGATCTGGACCATTGCTGTGCTTGGAGGATGCTGTCCTTGAACACCAGCTGTAGTAGCTTGGCCACCACGCCTTGGCAATTGATTCCATCCCCTCCACAGCTCTGTCCCCAACAGTAACGGCTCCAGCCCATCCTGGCTGAGGGCATTGCTGCACATTTGAGCTGAAGCACCCCAGCTGTGGAACCAGGCAAGCTCAGCCTTGCCATATGGAAACCCAGTACCAAGTGTCCAAGACCTGGTGTGTGCAAAGGCTTTGCTTCAGAGCAGAGACATGGCATGGACAAAAGAGAGCTGAACGTCTTTCTAGCCGCAGGACTACACACCCAGAATGAAATGCCTAAATTCACACAAATGAAGACATCCCCCCAGCTTGGAAAAATTAGATCCTTCCCTGTCACCTTCCTGGTGTCCTGCCTAAATATGGGACAAAAAAAGTGATTCTCCTGCCCAGCTCCATTTCCGATGGGGTAATGCCACTGCTGGAAAGAAGTGTCTCTCCCAGCTGAGGGAGGGCATATCAGGGATTGCTTCAGGCTGTTTCCCAGCAGGTTCCCCTGGAGCCCCAGGGACACCTGGGGGGATCCCCGAGGGGGCCGAGAAAGTGCTGCCTTGGGCTGGGCCTCTGCTGCTGAGCTGGGCCGGGCTCCTGGGACGGAGGGAGCTGATGGCAAGCGGGCAGCGCTGCAGAGAGACAGCTCTGCCCAGGAGCAGCTCCTCTGCAAAGCACAGCAGGGCTGAGGGCACTGCCTGCAGGCCCCGAGGGGAGAGGAGCGAGGCAGAGAGAGCTTAAAGGCAGCCTGGGGTGGGAGGGTGCTGAGAGCTCACTGGGGGAGAAATCTTCACAGCCGGTGACATGGTAAGTCTCTGGGTCCTGTTCCACCGGCACACAGGAACGTGCGCCCAGCCAGGGCCCTGCAAACAGGCAGGTTTCTGTAGGGCTGAGGTGAGTGCCCAGAGGTTGGGACGGGGTCTGTGAGCACTGACAGGGAAAAGACGTGGCACAGGGAAACCCCTCCCAGGAGGAGGATCTCGAGGCAGCAGGGGAATGACCAGGGAATGAGAGGAAAGTAAAACCAGAAATGTGGTGGGAGGGAGAATTCAGAAAACTCCCTATCATCCCCTCCAATTCTGACCCCTTCCTCTGAGCAAGCCCCAGATACACCCAGAGATACCATCATTAGGACACTTGGCTATCTCCTTGAGGTGTCCTTCCAAGCTGTGAGCTGCCCTCAAGGATGAAAACCTATCTCATAGCACCTCTGTTTTATCTGAAAGCCCCATGGAGAAAACAGAGACTCTGTGACTGAGGAAATGCTGTTGGGTTGGTGACATGAGGCACGGGTGTCCTTGGCTAGAAGTGGGGTGCTGAGACCTCGAGAAAGGGTGAGACATTTCGTTGTCTGCAGTGGATCCCTCTGCTCTCAGCAGTGTCTGGTGGCTTTTCAGAGTAACATCGGAATGCAAGCACACTCTGTCTGAGAGAGGTGGAAGCACAGGGAAACTGGGAACTAGACGGAGGGAGAGACCAGCTCCCCTCAATCTGCACTAAGCCATGGGCAAACCTCTTGCCTCACGGGACTCGCTCTATTCTCACTCAGTCCAGCAGAAATGCTGAGGGTTTCTGACATTGAAGAATAGTCTCCAGGGGAAATGGGAGTGACTGGTCCCCAGCCTTTACCATCGTGGTTCCTTAGCACTGGGAGTGCAGATGCTGACAGGCCCTTCTGCGTTAGCACCGGTTTCATCAGACAAAGTCCAAGACCAGCACTGTCCCCTGCCCCCACCGTGCCCATGAACCCACTGCTGCAGGGCAGGGCTGACTCCTCGGCAGCCAGCGGGCAGAGGCCCTGCTCCTCGCGGCACACTCGGCCAGCACCAACCAGAGTCCAGCCACAGAACTGCAGGAAGGTCTCCTGGAAAAGGAAAAGGGTGACTGCGTGTGACAGGGGGGTGGTCTATGGGAAATGGCTTTGATTATGTTCAGACACATCTCCCCTAACATGTCACTGTCCTTTTCTCCTATGACAGTGCCCCATGCCCAAAGGCAGCAAATGTCCAACAACACCTCCATCACTGAATTCCTCCTTCTGGCCTTTGCTCTTGACCTTCTGGCTATTCCTGGGCATCTACCTGGCTGCCCTCCTGGGCAACGGCCTCATCATCACTGCCATAGCCTGCAACCACCACCTCCACACCCCCATGTACTTCTTCCTCCTCAACCTCTCCCTTCTTGACCTGGGCTCCATTTCTACCACTCTCCCCAAAGCCATGGCCAACTCCCTCTGGGACATCAGGGCCATTTCCTATGCAGGATGTGCCGCCCAAGTCTTTCTGTTTGCCTTTTTCATTACAGCAGAGTATTATCTTCTCACTGTCATGGCCTACGACCGCTACGTGGCCATCTGCAAACCCCTGCACTACGGGACCCTCCTGGGCAGCAGAGCTTGTGTCCACATGGCAGCAGCTGCCTGGGGCAGTGGGTTTCTCAATGCTGTGCTGCACACGGCCAATAGCTTTTCACTGCCCCTCTGCCAGGGCAATGCCCTGGACCAGTTCTTCTGTGAAATCCCCCAGATCCTCAAGCTCTCCTGCTCATTCGTCTACCTCAGGGAGGTTGGGCTTATTGTGGTTAGTCTGTTAGTGGCATTTGGCTGTTTTGTTTTCATTGTGGTGTCCTATGTGCAGATCTTCAGGGCCGTACTGAGGATCCCCTCTGAGCAGGGACACCACAAAGCCTTTTCCACGTGCCTCCCTCACCTGGCCGTGGTCTCCCTGTTTTTGAGCACTGCAGTATTTGCCTACCTGAAGCCCCTCTCTACTTCTTTCCCATCCCTGGACCTGGTGGTGGCTGTTGTGTACTCCAGCCGTGAACCCCCTCATTTACAGCATGAGGAACCAGGAGCTCAAGGATGCAGTGTGGAAACTGATGACTGGTTGGTATTCTGAAGCAATAAACTGCCCATCTTCTTCTGCACAGCAGTTATAATGCAACTCACTACAGGCCCAGCCTGTCGTCTGTATCTTTTGGTGGTGGAGGTGTTTTACTTGTGATAATGTTGTCATCCCCTTTCTAATTCACTGTCTGCTTTTCTGTTCTGACCAAGGGGCTGTGTAAATGAGGAGCTGTGCTCTCTCTGTGTGTTTAAACAAAATAAAGGGCCTTGCAGTGACTTTTTTTCCCCCGAGATTCTTCCTCCAAGACCTTTTCTGGAGCTGCAGGGGCATTGACTGTGTGCAGAGGTGGAGGGGAAGAGAGTCCCAGCATGGCAGCACTGCCAGGGAGCACCAGCGCTTGGTCTTTCCAGAGCTGCTCCCTTTTCACTTCCACACTCTCTTCCTGAGCCCTTGCGTTGGGTTTAAGGCCTGAGTGCTCTGGCAGCTTGGTCACTGTCCTGCTGCGTGGCAGTCCTGTGACCGCAGGCAGGGACAGGCAATGGGCACCTCTGTGACAGAGCTGGCCTCCCTCACAGCATTTCCATAAAGAAAGGTGATCTCCCCAGGGCAGTGCCTGATGGCTTAGGTCTTCTTCCAAAGCTGCTCTCAAGAACATGCCCAAGAAAGTGGCCCACAGATGAAAACACCAGTGAAGAGCTAAACTGTGAGTGTGCGGGGTTGGGACACGCAGCAGTGTCCTCACACAGCCAGGCCTCCTGCGAGAGACCTGAAGGAGCAGCAGAGCAGGGTCTGGTCTGTGCCCGTGTTCGCTGGACACCCCAGGGAAGCTGCCCCAGGGCAATGACCATGGACTAGCCCCTCACAACCACCATTGCCAGCACTGGCCTCTCAGCCCAGCTTGGAGAGGTTCTTTGTCCCTCCACAGAGGGACACCAAATGGCTAGCTCAGAAGCCCATCTCAGATGAGTGCAGAGCAGGACAACCCACTGCAGGGCTGAGGTGCCTCCCGGCCTCTGGGAGTGACAGCAGGCGGCCAGAGAGACACTATGACTGCTGCAGTGCACTGCCTCTGCGTGTGCAAGGGAAGGACTGCTGTCTCTGAACACCCCTGGGTGCATGAGGAGTGCCTGAGGCCAGCTCAGACGTGGACACCTCACAGAACCCTGACATTTCTGTGACTCCAGGAACAAAGCCCACCGGCCCAGTGACATTCATCTCAGCTGCCTTGGGCAGGTCATTGCAAGTGCTGCTGCCTGCTCTGTCACCCTTGCCTGTGATTCTGGATTGTGCCCTCAAAAGTGCCAGAGCAATCAGAGAGGTTCTGGGGTCCTTGGAAAAGGCAGGTGTGAAACCCATCTTCAGGAAGGGCAGGAAGGAGAATTGGGAGAATCACAGGCTGGTCAGCCTACCTCCGTCCCTGGGAAGGTGATGAGGTTTGTCCTCCTGCAGCCATTTCCAAGCACTTGAAGGACAAGAAAGAGATTTTTGAATCAAAATGGGCAAGGAAAGAAGGGCATGGTGTGTACATGGAATTTGGCAAGGCCTTTGACATGGTCTCCCATAGTCTCCTTAGAGCCAGATTGGTGCTATCTGGGCTGAAGAAGTGGATGTGACGGTGGGTGGGAAGTTGGCTGGATGATCAAACCCAAATGGCATCAGTGGTGCAAAGTCCTCCGTGCACCCAGTTACTAGCAGCATCCCTCAGTGGCCACCACTTGGGCCAACACTGTTGAACGTCTTTATTATCCCCCTGTATACTGGGATGAAGTGCACTTTCAGTTCCTTTGTGGATGATGCAAAGCTGGGTGGAGGCCTTGAACAACCTCATCTAGTTCACCCTACCTTGAGCAGGAGAGTGAGACAAGATGATCAGGACTCTCTTCCAACTGCAGTTACTCTAGGATTCAATGAATCTTTCCCTTGGAGAGGTTTTTGAAGACAGAATAGGCAGAGGAAGAAGGAAAAAAGAGACAGAAGAGGAGATATAAAAGGTGTCAACAGAAATACAGCAGTTCCTGTGAAGAATGTTTCTCCACTCAAATTGTTGGTAGGAATATATTTGATAAATTTGTTAAAACGAGCATCCTTTTATCTGGTCAGGTCCTGGGCCATAAGGAGGGTGATGGGTGGGTATGGTATTATGAGGTCAATTGTGTCTCAGAAACTCATCATCCCGTAGGAAACGTATGGCTGTGAAGGGGACAGTGAGGTCAGTTCTGCCTCTGGAGGTGATAGGCCAGCAGCAGGAACATGGCTGGGAAAGTACCTCTGCCAAAGTGCCCCACAGGCCCTATCCAGGAAGAGGGCTTGGATACGGCTTGTCATGTCCATTCCGCCTGAGTACATGACGGGACGGCAGCAGGCACCTGTCTTGGTCATGTCTATCAGAGAAGCTGAGAGGCCAGCATGATGTCTATCAGAGAAGCTGAGAGGCCAGCAGCACTCCTGTGGGTTAGAAGATCATGGTGAGGTTACTTCTCTCTGGTCAGCTGAAAGGCCACAAGAAGGCTAACAGGTTGGGTCCCCGCCTGAAGGGTAGTTTCTGAGATGGTCGAGCTTTCCTTGGTAGTGGAAGAAAAAAATGTCACAAAGTGCCACTTGGAAGGTGGAGACTGGCTAGCGGGAGGAAGCAATGTCACTCGACGGGTAGTGCTGTGGTGCAACGGGTCACCCAGAGGGAGTGTGGATCAGCCCATGGCTTTGCGTTTCAAGGAACAGGGTGGAGACACCTCGGTGAAGGTACGGAAATGCTGGGGTGAGAGCAAGGTGGGGAAGTGAGATGGGTGTCTCCAGCCTGCAGGGAAACAGAGGCAGGTGTAGGACCGTGTAGAACAGCCTGCGGTGGAGATGGCAAAGGGCGCTGGCAAGGCTGGAAGGCACTGACAGAACCCAGGTCTTTTTCCCCTTAGCTCTGGCAGTTGTCTCTGCCACTGAGGCCTAGGAGAAGCCATGTTGTCCTTATGGCACTGGGGCCTCGTTGCCTCCTTGCAACCCCATGGGGAAGCTGGAAGTTGTTGTGCCATTGCTGTGCTTCCCTGGGCCTTGCACACCCCACATCCACTGTCCCAGGAAGAGCCCTGAGCCATGCGCGACGGACAGGATCCCCCTTCCCACAAGGCTGGAGGTCATGGCTTGGCCTTTGTGCTTCACAAAGCAAACCAAGGGTTTTTGCATCATCAGAGCCACCTGCACAGTGCCTTTTGCCTCCCTGCAATCACAGCCTCCAATTATCAGCTCTAAGGAGTCCCTGGGGAGACTTTGTCAGTAGTGGCCTCAGTGGGGCCCATTAAAGCTTCAAGGAACTTTGGGTTTTTGTTTTTGCCTTTGTCTCCTTGAAAGGTTTGTTCAGTCTCTCCTCAGTACCTGAGGGTCATGGACTCGGCCCCAAATACACCATGGGCTCATTAAAATACCAAAAGCCCTAACAAGCCATCTCTCTTGCATCATTTTCTTCAAGTATTGAAGACTTGTATAGCTAATTAGAGGTTTCAGGAGAGTAGGTGAAGAGGACTGTTTTCAATGAGCACTTTGAAGAAGTGACAGAAGAATTCTCCGCTTGATGTTGATGCAGAGTGTCTCCTAAGGAGGTGTGGACGGGTAGGAAAAGCAGCCCCCTGAGGCTAGACACTGTATGGACAATGTTGCTGCTCACCTCTGCAACCCCGCTATTGCTCTCATTGGCCCCCTGGGAATTCCATCCCTTTTCTTGACATCAGACTTCTCCACTGAAGTCTGCAGCGGATTGTTACAGCTTCTTTGCAGGAATTCCTACCTGCTTTCCTTACAGCACTGGGAGGAAACAGGCACAGAGGGGAGTTTTTAATTGGGGGAAAGAAAAAACAAAGTAAACCACAATAGAACTTACTCAACAACCAAGCACACTTCTCGGCTGTGTGGTTAGTTCAAGCAGCTTCCAGTGAGGTCCCTCCCCACAACGGAGGAGTTGCCTATAGGGAGTATTTGAGAGGACTACTGAAAGACAATCAAGCTTTACCTCCCTGAAGCTCAAAGCAGGGGTGACAGGTGAGAGGGACCAGAATGACCAAAGAGTAAGAGGAGGAAGACCTCTGGAGAGCAACGGAAAGTGCAGATGTCCAGATAGGCTTCTGAAGAGATGTCTGCAGAGATGGGGAGTTTTAAGGACAGGTAGAAACACCTGGAGGGTTAGGGAGATTAACTACACAGCATCAGAGACAGAGTAGTGGCAATGCAAGCGCAGAGTAAGGTCAGTATTTCTTCTCCCACAATTAATACACATTCTGGAAATCATACTTTGGCAGGATAGAAATTCCACAGACATTTTTATTGAAAGTATTGAATCATTTCAGCTGATGAAAAAGGGTTTGGGTTTTTTTTGTAAGTATTGACAGCAGTTCTCAGGTTTTCAGGCAGAGCTCCATGGTCTGACCAGAAGCACCCACTGCAAACCTCTAGAGGCCCCAGTGCATCTGAGGTATTTGCCTGGCACTGGCAGTTATCAGCGAAGACTGATGGCACCATGTCTCTTCCGTCATTTACATCTTCAAGTTTAGTCTTCAAGATTTGTACACTTAACTAGATAAGTTTCAAGAGTGCAGTTAAAGAGGAAGATGCGTAAAGAGCACTTGGAAGAAGCAACAGAAGAATTCTCCAGTTGGTATGATGCAGTGTCTCTTAAGGAGGTGTGGATAGGTAGGAAAAGCAGTCCCTTGAGGTCCAGCACTGTATGGGTAACCTTGCTCCTCACCTCCCCAAACCCTGCCCATTTCTCTCTGTGTGGTTGGCTATTTCAGTGGAAAATATGTGTCCATATGACACACATAGGGTTTAGATTCTTCCCAGAGCAGGTCTTAGATTTGCAGTCTATCCAGAAGTTGACCTTGGATCCCCTCATCTCCGCAGTTACCCCAGAAACAGACAAACACACAAAAGGGGTCTGGGGTGGACCATTCTTGACCTTGAAGATCATAGAATATTTCAAGTTGGAAGGGATCCATAATGATCATTGAGTCCAACTGCCTGCTTCTCACAGGACTACTAAGATGAAACCATATGACTAAGAGCATCATCCAGACACTCCTGGACGTCTGACAGGCTTGGTGCCATGACCACTTCCCCTGGGAGCCTGTTCAAGTTACCCACCACCCTCTCAGTGAAGAACCTTTTCCTAATGTCCAATCTGAACTTCCCCTGATGCAGCTTCATACCATTTCCATGTGTCCTATCTCTGGTCCACAGAGAGAGAAGATCAGCACCTCCCCCTCCGCTGCTCCCCTCGAGGCAGTTTGCACACGTGAACTGAGGCAAGAGGAATCCCAACCTCCTGTGGGTTTGTGGTGTGCAGGAGCTGGAGCTGAGTCCTCTTCTAGCCCCAGGACTTCAAACCCAGGATGGGACTGCCTTGAATGCCTCAGCTGGATCCCTTACCTCAGCAGGGGTAAAGGAGATCCCTCCCTGTCACTGTCTGGGTGTCCTGTCTATCAATGGGACAAGGAAAGGCAATTCTCATGCCTAACCCTGTCTCTCACAGGAGAAATGCCACCGCTGGAAAGAAGTGTCTGTCCTCAGCTGAGGGAGGGAACATCAGGATTGCTTCAGGCTGTTTCCCAGCAGGTTCCCCTGGAGCCCCAGGGACACCTGGAGGGAGCCCCGAGGGGCCGAGAAAGTGCTGCCTGGGCTGGGCCTCTGCTGCTGAGCTGGGCCGGGCTCCTGGGACGGAGGGAGCTGATGGCAAGCGGGCAGCGCTGCAGAGAGGACAGCTCTGCCCAGGAGCAGCTCCTCTGCAAAGCGCAGCAGGGCTGAGGGCACTGCCTGCAGGCCCCGAGGGGAGAGGAGCGAGGCAAGAGAGAGCTTAAAGGCAGCCTGGGGTGGGAGGGTGCTGAGAGCTCACTGGGGGAGAGATCTTCACAGCCTTTGCATGGTAAGTCTCTACGTGAAGGACAATGTCTCATCTGCGGTTCCTGGAAAGAGCTCCTAAAGCTGGCACATCTCACAGCCTATGGGATCTGTCAGGAGGAATGTCACAGTTTCTCTAATGTGGAGGAAAAGAACATCCTCCAGTGCAGGGATTCCCTGCTGCACTGTCAGAGGGACGGGCAATGTCGGCCGCCTTCTCCAGGGACGGCTGCAGGGTTCTGAAGGTGGGTGTGCAGGCAGGGGTGGCCAGGGCTGTCCTTCAGAGCAGGGTCCCTGTGCCCCAGGGGCTGTGTGCTGGGGCAGGGACTCTGCCGCCTGCCAGGGTCAGCACTCAGCCTGCCCGGGGAGCTCCCCGCGGTGCTGCGGAGAGAAGCTGTGGATGGAAGGAGTGACCCCTGGCAGGGCAGGTCCTCTGCTGTGAGAAAGTGCTGCATGGGTCAGGGCTGCTCACAGCTCCAGCTCATGCCCAGGTCATTTCCAAGGGGACTTTTTCATGAGTATTTTCAGGGCAGGGGTTTCCTGCTCCAGTCTCTGCTTTCCTGAATCTGTGCTTCCACTTGTCTCTGGCTCAGCTTGGTGGGAATGGAAACTTGGCTGTGGAGGTTAGAGCAGGGGCTGAGACCCTTAAACATCACCCTGAGGTTTACTAGGAACCTCAGCAAGTGCCTTCACCCCCACCAGCCTACAGGTAAAACCAGCGTCACCTTTCCATTTTCATCAGGGTTTGTGTGACCTGTTCTTTAAGCCCCGCACACCCGGAGTGGCTGCAGGGCAGAGCTGTGCACAAGGGGCTGGATGGGGTCTGTGAGCGCTGGCAGGGAAGAAACATGGGGCCAGAGAAACAGCTCCCAGCCGGGACAGCTCCAGGCAGTAGAGCCATGGGCAGGGAGGGAGGGCAGTGCCAAGGGAAACCCCGCTGCAGGGGAAATATGGGCCCCTCCCGGCCGTGCCCTGCAGCGCAGACTCCTTCCCTCAGCAGCACACCCCCTGTCTCCTCTCCCGCCCAGCACAGCCCTTAGCCCCTGGGCTCTAGGCCGTTAGTCACCTCCACGTCCAGCCGCCCAGCAGAAGCGATGACGTGCATCTTGGCTGCCCCGTGCCCGTTTCCCACTGACCAGGGCCTGAGAGCGACTGTCCTGCATCGTTGCTGCCTGGGAGGTGTGTGCAGAGCTGGGGAAGGGAAAGGCTTTCCTGAGTGCCCAATCTCTCTCTCTCCTCGCCTTGCTCACATGCTCTTGGTGTTGCTGACAGGCTCCCTGGGAATGGGAGTTTCAGCTGCAGAGCCAGGCACAGACCTTGTTTGTCCTCCTGTGCAGATGTGTCACAGCAATGAGGTGTCCCGCTTACCTCTGACCTGCGAAGCTTGGGCAATGCACTCTGTGAGGCTGGGAATGAGCTGACCCTCTCGTCAGAAGTTGCCGTGCTTAGGACCCTTGGCTATCTCCTTGGGGTGTCCATCCAAGCTTTGTGCTGCTTCCAGGGGACACTATGAGCCACGTGTAGTCCTTGGCTGGAGTGGGGTGCTGAGACTTTGAGAAGGGGTGAGACAGTTCGTTGTCTGCAGTGGCTCCCTCTGCTCTCAGCAGTGTCTGGTGGCTTTTCAGGGTAACACAGGAGTGTAACTGCCCTCGATCTCAGAAAGGTGCAAGCCCAGGGCATCTGGGAACAGGATGGAGGGACAGACAAGCTCCCCTCACTCTGCCCTAAGCCACAGGCAATCCTCTTGCCTCGCAGGGCTCGCTCTGTTCTCCCTCAGTCCAGCAGAAATGCTGAGGGTTTCTGACATCGACGAATACTCTCCAGGGGAAATGGGAGGGGAGCTGTAAAAAAATCTGGAACTCTTAAACTGCCTTTACCATCCCGATTCCTTAGCACTGGGAATGCAGATGCTGACAAGCCCTTCTGAATTAGCAGCAGTTTCATCGGACAAAGTCCAACACCAGCACTGGCCCCTGCCCCCACTCTGACCATGAACCCACTGCTGCAGAGCAGGGCTGACTCCTCGGCAGCCAGCGGGCAGAGGCCCTGCTCCTCACGGCACGCTCGGCCAGCACCAACCAGAGTCCAGCCACGGAGCTGCAGGAAGGTCTCCTGGAAAAGGAAAAAGGAGTGGCATGTGGTGGTGGGTGTGGGTCTAGGAGAAAGGCCTTTGAATTTCCTTGGACCAGTCTACCCTAAAACGTCACTGTCTTTTTTTTTTGCACAGTGCTCCATGCTGAGTGGAAGCAAATGTCCAACGGCAGCTCCATCACCCAGTTCCTTCTCCTGGCATTCGCAGACACACGGGAGCTGCAGCTCTTGACCTTCTGGCTCTTCCTGGGCATCTACCTGGCTGCCCTCCTGGGCAATGGCCTCATCATCACCACCGTAGCCTGCGACCACCGCCTCCACACCCCATGTACTTCTTCCTCCTCAACCTCTCCCTCCTTGGTCTGGGCTGCATCTCCACAACTGTCCCCAAAGCCATGGCCAACTCCCTGTGGGACAACAGGGCCATCTCCTATGCAGGGTGTTTGGCCCAGCTCTCTTTTTTTTTTTTATATCAACTGAGTATTCTCTCCTC
The DNA here is from genome assembly GCA_009819775.1 of Phoenicopterus ruber ruber. Taxonomy (NCBI): domain Eukaryota; kingdom Metazoa; phylum Chordata; class Aves; order Phoenicopteriformes; family Phoenicopteridae; genus Phoenicopterus; species Phoenicopterus ruber. The sequence continues at coordinate 348,691 of WNMK01000048.1, read as the reverse complement.
ACTGTCATGGCCTACGACCGCTATGTTGCCATCTGCAAACCCCTGCACTACGGGACCCTCCGGGCAGCAGAGCTTGTGTCCACATGGCAGCAGCTGCCGGGGCAGTGGGTTTCTCTACGCTGTGCTGCACACGGCCAATAGCTTTTCACTGCCCCTCTGCCAAGGCAATGCCCTGGACCAGTTCTTCTGTGAAATCCCCACATCCTCAGGATCTCCTGCTCAGATGCCTACCTCAGGGAAGTCTGGCTAATTGTGGTTAGTGCCTGTTTTGCATTTGGGTGTTTGTTTTCATTGTGGTGTCCTATGTGCAGATCTTCAGGGCCGTGCTGAGGATCCCCTCTGAGCAGGGACACACAAAGCCTTTTCCACGTGCCTCCCTCACCTGGCCGTGGTCTCCCTGTTCGTCAGCACTGGCATGGTGGCCTACCTGAAGCCTCCCTCCATCTCCCCCAGTTCTAAATCTTGTGGTGTCAGTTCTGTACTCTGTGGTGCCTCCAGCCTTGAACCCCCTCATCTACAGCCTGAGGAACAAGGAGATCAAGGATGCCCTGAAGAAACTGATGCTACCAGTGATAGTTCAGCAGCAATTTGGTGCCCATCTCTTTTCAAAAGTAATCTCACAATTATCTTAGGCAACAGTTGTATTAGTCATTGTATGTGTTATAACATGTCTGTACACAATATTTGCTTTCGTCCGCTTCTCCAAAGGATGAACCCAGTCCATCTCACCCAGAGACCATCTGTAAATGAGTCTCTCACCATGCTACAGTGACCTCCTTTGTGCCATCTCTATCATGAAAGGGGATTTCCTCAGTGCCATGTCTGGGCTTTGTTTCCCAAACTGGGGTGCAGAACACGCTCGGGGAATTGCAGGTTAAAAGGCCTTGCTGTTGTGCTTGGGGGCTGCATGGGCTCAGGGCATGAGGGCACGGGGTGTTGTGTAAGGAAGAGGGCTGGGCTGAGTCTGCACCTGTGAGTGCCCAGTGCCACGAGATCCTGAGCGGCAAGAGGCATCTGCTGGGGACTGTCTCCTGTGGAAGGGCTGCTGACACTCACGTCCTTCAGGGAGGTATCAGAGCCACCAGGAGAGCACAAGAGGTCTCCAGGGGCACCATGTGCCTTGTGTTGGGTGCACATGGGATGGAGATCCACAATAATGTCAAAGCAAAGGATGGATAGGCTAATGAGGGCTCTGCAATGCCAGGAGAGGCAGTGGGGACACAGCAGGAATGGGGAAGGGAGACTGGAGCGTGATTCACTCCCCTTCAATGAGGAGCCTTGGGCTGGATCCAGTGAGAACCCTGAACACTCCCTGAGGCAGCTGGAATGCCCTTGATTGCCCACAGACCCAGCTGCCCAGACATTTCACCCGGTTCAAGGGCTCTGCAACACCCTTGCTCTGCAGAGCAGCACGGCCAGCTCAGGGCCTTGCAGGGAGCAAGGGGAGGGAACCGGAACGGCTGGCCAAGCAAGCACGGACACGGTCACCTGGAGAAAGACTCTCTGGGGAGCAGGGATGTCCCTGGAGAAGCACGGGGCACCACGTGTGTGTCAGAAACAAAATGGGAGAAGGAGAATCAGGTTTTTCTGTACCTCAGCTCGGGGCAGCTCCTGTGTGACCAGGGCACGGGGGGAGGCTGCCGAAGCAGGAAGGCTGGTAGGGACAGAGCACTGAGGGCTGTCAGGGGCCTGGGCCAGGGGTACATCTCCCCACCCTGAATGAATCTTCCCCTACAGCTCCTGTGCGTGGGGCCATGGGACCACATCTGGGGCAGCGGAGCTGGGCCAGTGAGGGGACAGGGTGCTGGCAGTGGCCACGAAGCAGCCGTTAAGGAGTGAAGCAAGGACAGGCCACAGAAAAGGCTTTGATCTTTATTGCCTGTGTTGCACAGGTATGTTTTTAGAAAAGGCAAAGCTCACCTGGAGCTGATGGTTGCATGGGAAGTCAAGAGTCCCTCCCTCCTCCCCTCATTTTACTCAGCCCCTGTATTTTTCTCTGTTGGGATGAGCGTTTTGTGATGTGCTTCTTCCCTCAAAATGGCTCCCGCCAGGTGCTGGCCAGTCAGGGTCCTGTAAAAGAAGTGACCTCACAATCAACACCCCAATTTCATAGAATCATAGAATCATAGAATCAATTGTTCTGGTTGGAAGAGACCTCCAAGATCATCGGGTCCAACCATTAACCTATCACTACCAAGTCCCCCACTAAATCGTATCCTTAGGGCCTCGTCTAAACATCTTTTGAATACCCCAGGGATGGGGACTCCACCACCTCCCTGGGCAGCCTGTTCCAATGCCCGACAACCCTTTCGGTGAAGAAATTTTTACGAATGTCCAATCTAAACCTCCCCTGGCGCAACTTGAGGCCATTTCCTCTTGTTCTGTCATCTGTTACTAGGGAGAAGAGTCCGACCCTCATCTCTCTACAACCTCCTTTCAGGTAGTTGTAGAGAGCAATAAGGTCTCCCTCAGCCTCCTTTTCTCCAGCCTAAACATCCCCAGTTCCCTCAGCCGCTCTCACAGCACTTGTGCTCCAGACCCTTCCCCAGCTCTTGTCCATCTCTGGACACGCTCCAGCACTTCAATGTCTTTCTTGTAGTGAGGGGCCCAAAACTGAACACAGTACTCACAGTACATGTGTACATGTACAACACAGTACAATTTGAGTCACCTTTGCCTGCTTCTCACCTTCTCTTCCTCTGAGTCATCATCTTGGACGGACTCCACATCCAACATCCAGCCACTGCCTCTTGACCACCATCTGTCTCTGCCCTACCCCATGGGATGGCAGAGCTGTGGCGGGACAGGTCGGGTGGTGGGAGGGCAGCCATGGATGGGTATGGTTCCTCAGGAGGCAGAGAGGGTGATGAGGAGGTGGAGGTGTGCTCTGTGCAAAGGGGAGGGTAGAGCGCACAAAGCCTTGCCTCAGAGGAAACCTTGTAGTCACCAGTCCTGGGACACAAGGGTGGTTTAACCACCGCAAAATCTGCTGGAAGGTCAGCAGGGCTGGAAAGAATCAGCCTGGGAGATTTCCAGAGGATGCTGAAGACAGGCTTTGGCCAGAAAGCTGATGAGCTGACTACGTTTGGACTCTTACTCACAGCCAAGGTGGAACTGGATGGGGATCATAGAATCAGAGAATATCCTGAGCTGGAAGGGACCCATGAGGATCATCGAGTCCAACTCCTGACTCCACACAGGGCAACCTAAAAGTTAAGGCATATAACTATAGGACATTGATATATATTTATTTTGTTATATGCACATAGAAAGAGTAATTTCTGCAGGGGATGAAAAAAGGAGTGTGATTAGATGGTCTATGGATCCTCTAAGAAGACACTGTAGCACAGATCGGATGAGATTTATGCAAAATTGGCCATCCACAATTTGAACAAGCCCAGCCCTCAGCCCTCCTAACAGTGCTCCAGCCCTGTCCATCTTCCTGGCCCTCCACCAAACTGGTTCCAGTTTGCCAATGTCTCTCTGGCATTACGGTGCACCAAAACCTGGTAAAGTGTTCTGGATGTGGCCTAACATGTGCTGAGCAGAGGAAGACAATCGCTGCCACTGGCTGTGCTCTTGCTCATACAGCCCAGGATGCTGTTGGCCTTCTTTGCTGAATGGCTTGTGTTTTGCCTGCTGTAACCCAAGGACCACCAGAGCCTTTCCTGCAGAGCTGCTTCCTACACCTCGGCAGTCCAAGGCCTCTGTCTTTGCAGGGCTTAGTCCACCTCAGGAGCAGGACTTTGGAGTTGTCCTGATTGCATATCATGAGGTTCCCTCCATGCTCCAGCCTGTCTAGGTCCCTGGGGATGGCAGCCCTGCCCACCAGTGTAGTGTCTGCTCTCCTCAAAGTGCTGTCCTCTACAAGTGTCATGAAAAAGCACTCTCTCATCATGTCTGGGTCATTAAAAACGTGAAACAGGCAGATGATTGCAGGACAGACCCCTGCAGGACCCTGCTAGCTGGAGACCTCCAGGCAGAGTAGCACACATTGACCACGTCCATCCAAGCCTGACTGTCCCACTGCTTTTTACCCATACTTATTCACCCATGTAGACCATAGTGACCTAGCTTGGACACCACAATATTGTGGGGAATGATGCTGAAAGCCTTGCTGACTTCCAGGTAAAAGACCACCCCTGCTCTCCCTGCATCCAGCAATCCCCACCTTTCATCACAGAAAGCAAAGAGCCTGGCCAGGCACAAGCTCCCCTGGGTAAACCCAGTCACCTTCTCTTTCCGATACCCAGAAATGGGATCCAAGTGCACGCGCTCCGGGGACAGCCTTTAGTTCTGCTGCTCACCCTTTGGGCCTTTTTCAGAAAGCGCATGCAGCATTGGGTGCTGCCAGTTGTCAGGGAGTTCCCAGTCTCCATGTCCTTTCAAAGACAACCGACAGTGGCCTCACTGTGGCATCAGCCTGCCAGCTCAGCTCCCGTGGGTGCTGTCCCTCCAGTCCCATAGACGGGGAAGGATTGAGTTTGCTCAAGTAACTCCTGACTTAATCCAAATTGGCCAATGATTGTTCTCCTCCAGAGTCCTGCCTCAAGGCGCAAAGGACTGGGAGACCTTGCTGGAGAAGACCAAGGCAAGAATGCCACAGAGCTCTCAGACTATCTACACTCGCTGTTACTAAATTCAGCAGTGCCACTCATTGCTTTGTTTCTTCTTTCACTGTTCCTCAAGTAGTGGCAGCTCCTCTTGGTGCCCTCGAACCTCTTGCAAGGGTCTATACTTGGGAAGCTTTAGCTTCTTCAAAGCCATCCCTATTTCTAAATTCCTCATTGAATCCCTGCATCCACCTCTTGGATGCTTTCTTTTTTCTAAGATGCTTCTTGATGAGGTCCCTTTGAGACAAGTTTCTGCCCTGAGGTAGTTGTTTTCCTGTGTATTGGTGTGACAGTTCTTGTGCTTGAACGAGGGTGTCCTGAAAGACCAGCTGTACTGAGCTCGGCTGCCCTTGATGCTGCTGCCTGTGGGATTCCCACCAAAAGTCCCCTGAAGAGGCTAAAATCTTCTCCTCTAGACCCAGCATCTGCACTCTGCTGCAGTCCTTTCTCACCCTTGGGAGCTGAGACCCCCCCTATTTCATGGTCACTACAGCCCAGGTTCTCACTGCTTTCACACCCTGATCAGCCCTCCCTCTGCAAGGACTGGATTCAGGGCAGTATCACCTTTGTTGGCCTACCTTGCACCGTACAAAGAAGTTGTCCCAAGAGACCCAGAAACCTGCTGGACAGTAGGCATCCTGCTGTGCTCCCCTTCCAGAGAGCATCAGGGTCATTAAAGTCCCAATACACCTGGGGTCATGGATCTGGAGACTTCCTTGGGTTGCTTAAATAAGGCTTAGTCCACTCCCTTACCCTGGGTGCAGGTTCTCCATCTCCCACCAGGATGCCACACTAAGGGGCCTCTCCTCTGACCCTCCCCCACAAGGGCTCACCCAACCTGTTGCACATCCCTCGAGGAGCACCACACATACGGCAAGCTCCTTCAGATGGAGGTTATCCCCTCTTCATCTTCCCGGCCTGCCTCTCCTAAAAAGCCCCTACGCACCATGGCAGCACCCTGTGAGCTGTCCCACCACCCCTCGCCATTGATTCCATCCATGTCAAAAGTCTCTAGTGGCACGTGGGACTCCAGCTCGTCCTGTCTGTGCCCCAGGCTGAGGGCGTTGGTGCACGTCTGGGCTGCAGCACCTCGGCTGTGGCACTGGGGACAAGCTCAGACTTGTCACAGGCAAACCCAGTCCCAAGTGCCCAAGACCCAACGTGCAAATGCTGTGCTTGAGACCAGAGACATGCTGGAGGGGATGGCAGGTGGCAACGTGAAGGCACAGAAAGAGGAAACGCTTCCCTCCCCAAGGCCAGAGAAAAGCCACGCTGGGCTCTGCAGTCCTGGCAGGAGAGGGCTTTGCTCTCTGGGGTGTCTCTGCAGCCCCTGAGGGCCTGCGGTGGAGGTGAAGCTGACCTCAAGGAAGGCTGCCCTGGACGTAAGGGGTAGGGAAAAGTTCAGTTGTCCTAAATGTGGGCATGCTGTTGGCCAAAGGAATTCCCCACTAAGCTCAAAGATGATGCCTCCAGATACTGCCCTGTCTCTAGGAAGTGCTCCATACAGCTTGCAGGTACCTGCACATATCTTGGACCACGTCTGACACCTCAACTGTCACCAGGTGTTTGAGTTGACCAGCTCCCTGCTGGCCTCCATCTCCAGGAATGACCATGGGAGCTGAGACAAGCAGCTCCCAGGCAGCAGGTGCCCATTTTGTGCCCAGCTGAAGCGAGGCCAGAGGAATCCCACCTCCTGGGGGTTTGTGGCAGCCCCAGGTGAGAGCTGAGTCCCCTCCCAGCCCCAGGACTACAAACAAAAGCTGAGATGCCTGGATTGACTCAGCTGACTCCCTTCCCTCAGCAGGGGTGAAGGAGATCTGTCACTATCCAGGTTTTCTGTCTCATACCAGAAGTAAGAAAAGGTGATTCTCATGCCCAACTTTCTCTGATAGGAGAAATGCCACAGCTGGAAAGAAGTGTCTCTCCCAGTGGGGAGGGAACATCAGGGATTGCTTCAGGCTGTTTCCCAGCAGGTTCCCCTGGAGCCCCAGGGACACCTGGAGGGAGCCCCGAGGGGGCAGAGAAAGTGCTGCCTTGGGCTGGCCTCTGCTGCTGAGCTGGGCCGGGCTCCTGGGACGGAGGGAGCTGATGGCAAGTGGGCAGCGCTGCAGAGAGACAGCTCTGCCCAGGAGCAGCTCCTCTGCAAAGCACAGCAGGGCTGAGGGCACTGCCTGCAGGCCCCGAGGGGAGAGGAGCGAGGCAGAGAGAGCTTAAAGGCAGCTGGGGTGGGAGGGTGCTGGAGCTCACTGAGGGAGAGATCTTCACAGCCCTTAACAGGGTAAGTCTCTGGGTGCAGGGCAGTACAGCTTCAGTTCCTGGAGACATCTCCTAAACTGGTACCTCTGACAGTTTATGGGCTCTGTCAGGAGGACTCTCTTACTTTCTCTAATGCAGAAGAGGGGGACGTGCTCCAGAGCAGGGCTTCCCTGCTGCACCGTCAGAGGACAGGGCATGACGGCTGCCTTCTCCCGGGGGTGGTTGTGGAGGTGTGCGCATGGGTGTGCAGGCAGGGGTGCCCAGGGCTGTCCTTCAGAGCAGGGTCCCTGCCCCCAGGGGCTGTGTGCTGGGGCAGGGACTCTGCTGCCTGCCAGGGTCAGCACTCAGCCTGCCCGGGGAGCTCCCCATGGCACTGTGGGGAGAAGCTGTGGGTGGAAGACGACCCTGGAAATGGCAAGGCAGGGTCCTGCTGCTGAGAGGCTGCTGTGTGGGTCAGGTTTGCTCACAGCTCCAATTTACCCCCATTTCCGAGAGGACTTTCAAGAAGCACATCAAGGCACCATTTTCCTGAAAGGCAAGGAGACTTTGCTTTCAATTTTTATCATTACGGTTGGCTGAGTGGGCAGTGGGAGACTAGAATTTATTTCCCTGCTCTGGAGAAGGCACTAAGACCCCAGTTCTAGGAGGGACTTTCTGAGCTGCTCCTTAGCCCCTGCCACCCAGAGATGCCCCGGGCAGTGCCGGGCTGCCAGGAGGGGTCTGCAGGGCAGAGCTGAGCACACAGCGGGTGGGATGGGCTCTGGGAGCACTGACAGGGAGGAGACGTGGGCACAGAGCAACAGCTCCCAGCAGGAACAGCCCAGGCAGCAGAGACATGGGCAGGGGGTGAGAGGGAGCTGCTCTCAGAAAGGCCATGGGAGGGGGATTCGGGCACCTCCCTGCCATCCCCTGCAGTGCAGACGCCTTCCCCAGAGAAAACCCTCTGTCTTTTTTCCCACCCAGCACAGCCTCTGCCCTTACGGCCATGGGGACTCAGTCACCTTCTCAGTGGCCTCACCCCTGAAGAGGAGAAATTATCACATACTCTACACCTGTCCCCGTCCTGCCTCCATCGGCAGCAGCACTGTGGCATTTGTCCATTTTCCCCTCCTGTCTCTGCTGCTCTTGGTCTTATCACTGGACTGGGATGGGGGTGGGATTCAGATGCACTTCAGAGACCATGCCACAGGCAGCTGAGAGCAGGGCTGATGGACAGACCGACTGTCCTCACTCTGCACTAAGGGACAGTCCCTTTGCCTGCAGCACCCACAAGGTTTCACTCGCAGTGCAGTGAAATGGCAGTGCCAAAAGCACTCCTCAGGGTGGGGGGGCAACTGGAACAAAAGACACCAAACAAAATCCCCTCAGCTCTGCTCTGCTGTGAGTGAATTGGGTGACAATGCTGCAAAGCTCTTTGATATCACGAGTGGATTTAATGTGAGATCACCCATGTTCCTATTGACCTATTGCTGTAGGGCAGGACTGACTCCTCCAGAGCCCACAGCAGAGCCCCTGCTCCCTGGGGCACCCGCAGCCAGCACCAACCACCGCTCAGGAAAGGGACCTGCCAAAGGTCTTCCTGACAGAGGAGAGGCAGTTTCAGTGGGGTTTCTATGGGAAATACATTAGGTTTTACTCAGGGAAGTCTCTTCTAACTTGTCACTGCCTTTTCCCTCTTGGACAGTCCCCATGCCCAGAAGAAACTAATGTCCAACGGCAGCTCCATCACACAGTTCCTCCTGCTGGCATTCGCAGACACGGGAGCTGCAGCTCTTGACCTTCTGGCTCTTCCTGGGCATCTACCTGGCTGCCCTCCTGGGAAATGGCCTCATCATCATCACCATAGCCTGCACCACCACCTCCGCACCCCCATGTACTTCTTCCTACTCAACCTCTCCCCTCGACCTGGGCTCCATCTCTACCACTGTCCCTAAAGCCATGGCCAACTCCCTCTGGGACAACCAGGGCCATCTCCTACTGGGATGTGCTGCCCAGCTCTTTCTGTTTTTCTTTTTGCTTGGAGCAGAGTATTTTCTTCTCACTGTCATGCCTACGATCGCTACGTTGCCATCTGCCAACCCCTGCACTACGGGACCCTCCTGGGCAGCAGAGCTTGTGTCCACATGGCAGCAGCTGCCTGGGGCAGTGGGTTTCTCAATGCTGTGCTGCACACGGCCAATAGCTTTTCACTACCCCTCTGCCAAGGCAATGCTGTGGCCAGTTCTTCTGTGAAATCCCCCACATCCTCAACCTCTCCTGCTCAGACTCCTACCTCAGGGAAGCTGGGCTTCTTATATTAAGTTGGTTTTTAGCTTTTGGTTGTTTTGTGTTCATTGTGGTGTCCTATGTGCAGATCTTCAGGGCCGTGCTGAGGATCCCCTCTGAGCAGGGACGCCACAAAGCCTTTTCCATGTCCCTCCCTGGCCGTGGTCTGCTTGTTATCAGCACTGCCACGTTTGCCTACCTGAAGCCCCCTCCATCTCTTCCCCATCCCTGGACCTGGTGGTGGCAGTTCTGTACTCGGTGGTTCATCCAGCACTAAACCCCTCATCTACAGCCTGAGGAACAAGAAGTCAAGGACGCAATGTGGAAACTATTTGGATATGTGCTGCTTCAGATTAATAAGGTGCCCATTGTCCCACTAGGGCCCCCACTGTATCTCAGGAAAAGTCAAGACTAACTTTTATTCATGTGTGTCTTTATTTCTTTTTTAGTTTTGGGGTTTGGTTTTGGTTTATACCTATGTAATATCATATGCCTCCTTCCTGTTTTTTCTTTAACTGCAGACCTCAGGTACATATGGATCCAGGCTCCCTGTTTACATCAACTCAAAGAAACCAAAGAAAATTCTTTGTCTACGCTCCCATCTCTTCACGTCTCCTCTGGAGCTGGGGGAGCAGCCCCAGCATGCAGGAGGGGTTGGGGAGGCAAATGCCCAGCTGCCCCGTGGAGGAGCAGCCCTGGTGTTCCTTGGGGCTGCCCCTCGCTGCCTCGGCGGGCACTCCCTCTTGCTGCCTGCGAGTCGGGGCTGCTTCCCTGGAGCCATGGCCAAGGACAGCAGCAGGCCCTGGTCTTTTCAGCGCCGGTCTCTTCATTTCCATACTGTGCGCTGTTTCCTTTCTTGTGTTACCCCTAAGGTCTCAGGCAACTCGTGACAGTCCTGTGGTCTCTCCAGTGGCATCCCTGTGGCTGTGGGCAGGAGCAGGCCATGTGAACCCCTGTGTCAGAGCTGGGCTCCCTGCTGGCACCACTGTCCCCAAAGGGGCTCCTCAGGGCAGGGCCAGGAGGCTGGGTGGGTGCCTCTTCCAAAGCTGGTGCCAGGGATGCCCCCAGCAGCTGCTTCCTGAGAAGGCCTCTTGCTGTTCTGGGGTTCTCCATGGATGCAGGGGACAATCTCAGAGTCCCAGGGTGATCTGTTAGAGACCGAGGTCCAGACTGTGAGCTCCCTGCTTGGTGGCACATGTCCACACAGACAGCAACTGGTCTTTGACTTACCTGGCTGTTGCTGCCCCACCTGCGTGGGGCTGATGGCAGATGCCATCCTGGAGAGGAATCAGGAGCTGCGGGGGATCTCCAGGGACAGTGGGTGTGTCTGGGTGGGAAGTGAGCAGCACGTATGAGTGACCATCCAAGGTAGAGTCTCCCAGAGGAAAAGGGGAACCTGAAGAGCATAAGGGCTATCGAGGGCCCTGCAATGCCAGAGGAGGCTGTGAGGAGAGAGCAGGCAAAGCGACATAAGACTGGAGAGTGTTTCAGGACCCTCTTGGAAAGCCCAAGGGCTGGATCTAGTGCAGCCCTCCACTGCCCTTTGTGCCATTAGAGACACCCATGGTCCTGCCCAGCCCCGTCCTCGGCTTCTGAGCCATGAGGGAAGATGGAAAAGGGCTCAGCAGCAGTGAACCCCGTCGGCTGGGTCTGCTCCACACCCTGACCAGCATGGCCAGGCAGGGTCACCCTGTGGCCAAAGGGGTGGCCCCTGCTCAGCAGAGCAGCAGCGCCAGCTCAGGGGCCTGCAGGGAGCACGAGGAAGGAACTAGGAGTGGCTGGACAGGCCAGCAGGACACATCACTGGGGAAAAGAAAGGAGCCAGTCGAGAAGGGAGAGGTTGAGGAGGAAGAAGTACATGGGGGTGTGGAGGTGGTGGTTGCAGGCTATGGCGGTGATGATGAGGCCGTTGCCCAGGAGGGCAGCCAGGTAGATGCCCAGGAATAGCCAGAAGGTCAAGAGCTGCAGCTCCCGTGTGTCTGCAAAGGCCAGAAGGAGGAATTCAGTGATGGAGGTGTTGTTGGACATTTGCTGCCTTTGGGCATGGGGCACTGTCATAGGAGAAAAGGACAGTGACATGTTAGGGGAGATGTGTCTGAACATAATCAAAGCCATTTCCCATAGACCACCCCCCTGTCACACGCAGTCACCCTTTTCCTTTCCAGGAGACCTTCCTGCAGTTCTGTGGCTGGACTCTGGTTGGTGCTGGCCGAGTGTGCCGCGAGGAGCAGGGCCTCTGCCCGCTGGCTGCCGAGGAGTCAGCCCTGCCCTGCAGCAGTGGGTTCATGGGCACGGTGGGGGCAGGGGACAGTGCTGGTCTTGGACTTTGTCTGATGAAACCGGTGCTAACGCAGAAGGGCCTGTCAGCATCTGCACTCCCAGTGCTAAGGAACCATGATGGTAAAGGCTGGGGACCAGTCCCTCCCATTTCCCCTGGAGACTATTCTTCAATGTCAGAAACCCTCAGCATTTCTGCTGGACTGAGTGAGAATAGAGCGAGTCCCGTGAGGCAAGAGGTTTGCCCATGGCTTAGTGCAGATTGAGGGGAGCTGGTCTCTCCCTCCGTCTAGTTCCCAGTTTCCCTGTGCTTCCACCTCTCTCAGACAGAGTGTGCTTGCATTCCGATGTTACTCTGAAAAGCCACCAGACACTGCTGAGAGAGGGATCCACTGCAGACAACGAAATGTCTCACCCTTTCTCGAGGTCTCAGCACCCCACTTCTAGCCAAGGACACCCGTGCCTCATGTCACCAACCCAACAGCATTTCCTCAGTCACAGAGTCTCTGTTTTCTCCATGGGGCTTTCAGATAAAACAGAGGTGATATGAGATAGGTTTTCATCCTTGAGGGCAGCTCACAGCTTGGAAGGACACCTCAAGGAGATAGCCAAGTGTCCTAATGATGGTATCTCTGGGTGTATCTGGGGCTTGCTCAGAGGAAGGGGTCAGAATTGGAGGGGATGATAGGGAGTTTTCTGAATTCTCCCTCCCACCACATTTCTGGTTTTACTTTCCTCTCATTCCCTGGTCATTCCCCTGCTGCCTCGAGATCCTCCTCCTGGGAGGGGTTTCCCTGTGCCACGTCTTTTCCCTGTCAGTGCTCACAGACCCCGTCCCAACCTCTGGGCACTCACCTCAGCCCTACAGAAACCTGCCTGTTTGCAGGGCCCTGGCTGGGCGCACGTTCCTGTGTGCCGGTGGAACAGGACCCAGAGACTTACCATGTCACCGGCTGTGAAGATTTCTCCCCCAGTGAGCTCTCAGCACCCTCCCACCCCAGGCTGCCTTTAAGCTCTCTCTGCCTCGCTCCTCTCCCTCGGGGCCTGCAGGCAGTGCCCTCAGCCCTGCTGTGCTTTGCAGAGGAGCTGCTCCTGGGCAGAGCTGTCTCTCTGCAGCGCTGCCCGCTTGCCATCAGCTCCCTCCGTCCCAGGAGCCCGGCCCAGCTCATCAGCAGAGGCCCAGCCCAAGGCAGCATTTCTCGGCCCCCTCGGGGCTCCCCCCAGGTGTCCCTGGGGCTCCAGGGGAACCTGCTGGGAAACAGCCTGAAGCAATCCCTGATATCCCTCCCTCAGCTGGGAGAGACACTTCTTTCCAGCAGTGGCATTACCCCATCGGAAATGGAGCTGGGCAGGAGAATCACTTTTTTTGTCCCATATTTAGGCAGGACACCAGGAAGGTGACAGGGAAGGATCTAATTTTTCCAAGCTGGGGGGATGTCTTCATTTGTGTGAATTTAGGCATTTCATTCTGGGTGTGTACTGCGGCTAGAAAGACGTTCAGCTCTCTTTTGTCCATGCCATGTCTCTGCTCTGAAGCAAAGCCTTTGCACACACCAGGTCTTGGACACTTGGTACTGGGTTTCCATATGGCAAGGCTGAGCTTGCCTGGTTCCACAGCTGGGGTGCTTCAGCCCAAATGTGCAGCAATGCCCTCAGCCAGGATGGGCTGGAGCCGTTACTGGGGGACAGAGCTGTGGAGGGGATGGAATCAATTGCCAAGGCGTGGTGGCCAAGCTACTACAGCTGGTGTTCAAGGACAGCATCCTCCAAGCACAGCAATGGTCCAGATCAAAGTTCAGTCTAAACCTGTCAGGCCACTCAAGGGCACCATAGTGAGTGTTTCCTACTTCAGGAACAGCTAAAGAAGAAACAAAGACACTGTGTGGCCACTGCTGAATTTAGCAAGAGCAGGTGGAGACAGATCTGAGCTTCTCCGTGTTCCCTTCTCCTCCGTCTTCCCCAGCAAGGTGTCCCAGGCCTCTGTGACTCGAGGCAGGACTCTGGAGGAGAAGAACCACAGTGGATGGCGATCAAGTCAGAGATCACTTGAGCAAATGCAATCCTTACCAGTCCATGGGACCAGAGGGATGGTATCCCAGGGAGCTGCGAGAGCAGGCTGCTGTCACAGTGAGGCCACTCTCCATCATCTTTGAATGGCTATGGAGATTGGGGGAACTCCTTGACAACTGGCATCACCCAAATGTTGCATGCACCTTTCAAAAATGGTCAGTGAATAAGCGGGAGGACTCCGGGCTGTGCCCCAGAGCATGTCCACTCGGATCCCATTTCTGGGTGTCTGGAAGAGAAGGTGACTGGGTTTACCCAGGGGAGCTTGTGCCTGGCCAGCCTCTTTGCTTTCTGTGATGAAAGGACAGGAGCGCTGGACGTGGGAGGGCAGTGGTGGTCTTTTACCTGGAGGTCAGCAAGGCTTTCAGCATCATCCCCACAATGTTCTTGTGCCCAAGTTAGGATATTATGGCCTGCATGGGTGGATGAGTAGATGGGTAATAACCAGATGGATGGTCAGGCTCAGAGGGACGTGGTCAATGCATGGAACTCTGCCTGGAGGGATCTAGCTAGTAGGGTCCTGCTGGGGTCTGTCCTGCCGCCTGCCCTATTTAACGTGTTCTTCATGACCTGGAGGACAGTGTGGATAACACAGGGATGGTTTTGTTACTGCTGAGCAGCACTTGCACAGAGTCAAGGCCTTTTCTGCTCTTCACCCCACCCCACCAGCGAGGAGGCTGGGGGGGCACAAGGAGTTGGGAGGGGACACAGCTGGGACAGCTGACCCCAACTGACCCAAGGGATATCCCACACCATATGATGTCATGCTCAGCATATAAAGCTGGGGAAGAAAAAGGAAAGGGAGGATGTTTGGAGTGATGGCATTTCTCTTCCCAAGTAACCGTTATGCGTGATGGAGCCCTGCTGTCCTGGGGATGGCTGAGCACCTGCCTGCCCATGGGAAGGAGTGAATTAATTCCTTGGTTTGCTTTGCTTGCGTGCGTGGCTTTTGCTTTCCCTGTTAAACTGCCTTTGTCTCAACCCACAAGTTTTCTCACTTTTACCCTTTTGATTCTCTCCCCATCCCACCAGGGCACCGGTGGAGCTCATCCTTGATGCTAAACTATGGCAAGGAGGCTCTGAAACGTCCCACGGGGCGAGTCCCAGTACTTGACCTGTCTCGTCCGCGGCAGTCAAAGGGGACGAGGATGACCTTGTCTGCTGCTGCTGCTCTCGGTCACAGAGCGTGGAGAGTGGTGAGGGCAGGCAGAAATCTGGCAAGACAGGTTGTGGCGTCAGCTGCTAGGTGGCCTTGGGGAGAGCATAGGGGCGTCCTGGAAATGCACAATGACATCACAGAGGCTTTGGGAGCCTGGATGATGTAATCTGTGCTCTTGCATCACCTGGCTGATCTGGAGCTGGGGACATCCAGCAGGGCTGTAGGGATAGTGGCACCTGAGGAGAAGAGGGTGTAGAGTGGATAGTGGAGATTGCACCTCTAACTTAAAGAATTTTCTGGAAGGTTTTCCACAGCTGTGTCTATGTGCCTTGACTGAGAGCCTTGCTTCCTCCTGTTCCTTCACACTGTCCTGAAACAGCTGCTTCTGGATTCATTTTTCTCCTTTTTTTCTCTTGCCTTTTTTTTTTCCTCTTCCTTTCTATACAACTAATACACTTGAATCATCCAGAACTTGGAAAATTGTCCATTTGTTTCTAAGCAAGTATTTTTTTCTTCTAATTAAATATTTGGAAGGCTTTGAGAAGTGCAGACATTAGCTCACGTGAGAATTATATTCGTGCTATTGTCTGCCCTGGAGGCGGTTAACCTTCCTAGCTCTGAAGTTGCCAGCTGAAATACTCCTATGGCCACAAGTCAAAAGCCACGTCCCATGTGCAGTGGTGAGCTGAAGTGAGGAGGAGCTCTGGACAGTCATTTGGGGTGGGAGGCAACAGCAGCTTCCTCAAGGTCCTGGTGTTCCTGATGGAACAACGCTAATTCTTC
This sequence comes from Phoenicopterus ruber ruber, assembly GCA_009819775.1. Classification (NCBI taxonomy): domain Eukaryota; kingdom Metazoa; phylum Chordata; class Aves; order Phoenicopteriformes; family Phoenicopteridae; genus Phoenicopterus; species Phoenicopterus ruber. The sequence goes on along the minus strand of WNMK01000048.1, from coordinate 333,271 downwards.
ATTCTTTCCGCTTCCTAGCTATCAACAGTAAGTGTCCTGATGATGTCAAGTGATGCAGGTCAGTATTGCTCTGTCTTGCTCTGTGAGAGTAGCTGGGTTTCCTGGGTTTCCGTGTACGGCCTGTTCAGGGGACCATGTAACAACGCTGTAATGAAGAGTTTCATTTCCAAGGATTTCAGATGGTTGTGTCTGTGCAGGACTCGTCAGTGCGTGAAGACAGAGTGCTGTCAAATGTCTTTGTCCTGGAGATGAACTGTTGGCTTCTTTGGGATTTTTCATGTTGATCAATGAAGTCTTTTGGAAATCCCGTGCAGCTTCTAGTGCTGAGGCCTGAGCTGCCTCCTTCCAGTTCTTCCAGTCTTTCTGTTGCAGCAGAAAGCTGAAGAAGGGCTTCCAGGGCTTGAGTTTGGAGTAGCCCCTTTGGCATTGGGAAGGGTGCTACCCTGTGGCACGTTCCGGAGCTCTGCTCCAGCAAGAGATTTGTCTCCCTGCTGCGTTCGGAAGTGTTGGCAAGCCTTCCTTTCTTTTGATGTGGGCAGCCACCCCTGGTGGGACGCTTGCCTGGCTGTCCAGAGCTGCCATTCTCTGTCTTGGGTTTGTTGCGCTGTAGGGCTGTCCTCTTACATCCTGCTGTCTCCTCTGTGCTTGCAAGCCTGACACGCAGTGCATGGATTCATGAAAAGACAAAGTGTCTTAGGCAAGTAAACATTGCTCAAGGAGTGTAGGCATGTGTGAGCCATGAAAACTTCTGTGAAGTTTGGGGGTTTCTTGGGGGGAGTCTGTGTGTTTTCCGGGTATAAAAAGGTGGTTTCTACATCCAAGAGGTTTACCATACATCGTTCCTCAACCGTGCTGACAGCATGCTTGAAAAGAGTTGAAGATTTCTCTGGCAGGAAGATCAGCAAGGTATATACAACTGCAGTGCCCTTTTGTCTGCTTGGAAGGGGACATTTCATGAAGCAGAATACTCAGGAGGACTACAAGGATGTTGTGAGGTCATGCAGGGAGAAAATTAGAAGGGCCAAAGCCCAATTAGAACTTAGTCTGGCTACTGCCGTAAAAGACAACAAAAAGTCCTTCTACAAATACATTAACAATAAAAGGGGGCTAAGGAGAATCTCCCTCCTCTATTGGATGCGGAGGGAAACTTAGTGTCAAGGATGAGGAAAAGGCTGAGGTGCTAAATACCTTCTTTGCCTCAGTCTTCAACAGCAAGGGAAGTTGCTCTGGGCACCCAGCCCCCTGAGCAGGAAGACAGGGATGGGGAGCAGAATGTAAACCCCGAAGTCCAAGGGGAAATGGTCAGTGACTGCTACGCCACCTAGACACGCACAAGTCTATGGGGCCGGATGGGATCCAGCCAAGGGTGCTGAAAGAGCTGGCAGAAGTGCTCATCAAGCCACTCTCCATCATTTACCAGCAGTCCTGGCTAACTGGGGAGGTCCCAGTTGACTGGAGGCTGGCAAATGTGACGCCCATCTACAAGAAGGGCCGGAAGGAGGATCCGGGCAACTACAGGCCTGTCAGCCTGACCTCGGTGCCCGGGAAGGTTATGGAGCAGATCATCTTGAGTGCCATCACGCGGCACATACGGGACAACCGGGTGATCGGGCCCAGTCAGCACGGGTTTATGAAAGGCAGGTCCTGCCTGACCAACCTGATCTCCTTCTACGACATGGTGACCCGCTTAGTGGATGAGGGAAAGGCTGTGGACGTTGTGTACCTGGACTTTAGTAAAGCCTTTGACACCATCTCCCACAGCATTCTCTTGGAGAAGTTGGCTACCCATGGCTTGGATGGGCATACTCTGCACTGGGTAGGAAACTGGCTGGATGGCCGGGCCCAAAGAGTTGTGGTGAATGGAGTTAAATCCGGTTGGCGGCCGGTCACAAGTGGTGTTCCCAGGGCTCAGTACTGGGGCCAGTTCTGTTCAATATCTTTATCAATGATCTGGACGAGGGGATCGAGTGCACCCTCAGTAAGTTTGCAGATGACACCAAGTTGGGAGGGAGTGTTGATCTGCTGGAGGGCAGGCAGGCGCTACAGCGGGACCTGGACAGGCTGGATCGATGGGCCGAGGCCTTGTATGAGGTTCAACAAGGCCAAGTGCCGGGTCCTGCACTTGGGTCACAACAACCCAGGCAACGCTACAGGCTTGGGGGGGAGTGGCTGGAAAGCTGCCCGGCGGAAAAGGACCTGGGGGTGTTGGTTGACGGCCGGCTGAATATGAGCCAGCAGTGTGCCCAGGTGGCCAAGAAGGCCAACGGCATCCTGGCCTGTATCAGAAATAGTGTGGCCAGCAGGAGTAGGGAGGTGATTGTCCCCCTGTACTCGGCCTGGTGAGGCCGCACCTCGAGTACTGTGTTCAGTTTTGGGCCCCTCACTACAAGAAAGACATTGAGGTGCTGGAGCGTGTCCAGAGACGGGCAACGAGGCTGGCGAAGGGTCTGGAACACAAGTCCTATGAGGAGCGGCTGAGGGAACTGGGGATGTTTAGCCTGGAGAAAAGGAGGATGAGGGGAGACCTTATTGCTCTCTACAACTACCTGAAAGGAGGTTGTAGAGAGATGGGGGTCGGTCTTCTCCCTAGTAACAGACAACAAAACAAGAGGAAATGGCCTCAAGTTGCGCCAGGGGAGGTTTAGATTGGACATTCGTAAAAACTTCTTTACCGAAAGGGTTGTCAGGCATTGGAACAGGCTGCCCAGGGAGGTGGTGGAGTCCCCATCCCTGGGGGTATTCAAAAGGCGTTTAGATGAGGCCCTAAGGGATATGACTTAGTGGGGGACTTGTAGTGATAGGTTAATGGTTGGACCCGATGATCTTGGAGGTCTCTTCCAACCAGAACAATTCTATGATTCTATGATTCTTCTGGAAGTTGTTGATGCCTGCAGACAATAACTACTGAGTGTAGACCTTTAGGAAAAATCAATGCAATCGCTGAGCCTTCTCTTTCTCTTGTGGCAGGAGGAAAGTTCTGGTGGGAAGATAAGCCCGTTCTGTGCTTGTAAAGAGTGATTTTGCTGAGAACAGTTCTCTGCCACTTCAGCGTTGAAATGGCCAAACCGATTTCTGATGAACCAAGCAGATCTATTTCTATACCTGTAGCCTGCTTTTGCCAAAGGGGTTTTCTCAGGCAGGGGATAAAGTATCCTGACGTAAAGTACATCAGGATAATGTCTGAGCCTTCTTAATCTCTCTTTAGGTTGGTCAAAATCCGGAATAGTTGGACCTTGGCACGCACGTCTCGAGCAGACGGAGAGCCACTGCTGAATTCCTTGTGTGACGTCCTGGTACATGAAGGTTTTGGGTTTCACGTGTCAGCAGGACGCAGTTACTGCTTCATAAAGGTAAATGTCAACTTGGCTTCCAGCAGGGTGAAAGTCGGTGCCGATGAAGAGAATCTTGGATGCGAATGTTCCTGGTAAGCCCGGATTTGGGGGAGAAGTCTCTGGAGGTGTTAACTTTGATTTGTGTTGGTGTATTCTTCTTCAGCAGTTACCTGTTGGTGTTTTTTCAGAAACCCTGCACTTCATCTAAAGACATCGTTGCCTCTCTTTGCAGGCCAGCGATGGGGTTGGTACAAGATGAATGATGCCTCTGTAGTTCTTTTTGACATCCAAATCATTCTGTCAGCAAGCATATTTAGTCTTCTATGCCAGGTAATTGCAAGGATTCAGTGGTGTTCAGAATACACTCCTCCCTCCTGCCCCGTTCCTTTTATTGCTATTGTTGTTCTCCTCAGTGGCGTGTAGCTTTCTGTCCTAGGAGAACATTACTGTTTGCCTAAATGAGTTCTGTCTGTTGTGCAATTCACCAGGTTCTTTCTCCTCTTCCTTGCTCGGAGGAGGTGAAGAGGAGAGAGGAAACAGCCCAGCAGAGTTACGCTGCTTTACCTGAACTGCTGCCACACCTCCTGGCACGGTGGCTCTGGGTAAGGGTGCTCTCAGGGTGCTGTCTAACCTTTTCCAGTGCTCATCACCAGCGAGCCGCCAGCCCCCGAGGAAGGGGAGCACCCCCCTTGTTTGGGCACCCAGGCTCTTGTCATGCGGGATAACCTCCCGCACAAACAGAAGCGGCCAATGGCAGACTTCTTCAAGGAGGGGAATGAGGCAGAGGAAGATCCCGAGAGCAGGCGTCCTTCAGGTCCTCAAGGGGGTATGCAGGGAGCAGAACGGGAGTGAAGTGCTGCCCCTGCCATATGTCCTTGCGTGCAAAGCCAGGGTGGTTTCAGTGGAGGAAATGGTGGTGGTTCAGCAAGGGGCACGTTCTCTTGTCTTTCCCTCAGAGGACGGCTCCCACAGCCTGTGGAAAGCCAATGTCCTCATTTTTTATTCCAAGGTTTTCTTAGAAGTCTTCAAGATGTTATGAACCTGCGCTTGAGCAACATATTCTACCTACCTACGGACTCTTTTATCTAAGCCACCTGTTTTATTAATCTATCATCTTTATTAAACTGTCTTACCTATTTTTATTAATCTATCATCTTTTATTAAACTGTCTTAACTGTCTGAGCTTGACTGGGTTTTAAACCAGCCTTGGGTAGGGCTATACAGGGGGCTAGGCTAAGAACGGTACTCTGTGGCCTATTAAGCAGCCTAGTAGCTTGGTTCATTCCGCTTAATTGTCTACTAGTCAATGATTCCTTTTTCAGGGGAAAGGGAGGACAAGGATGCGAGAAGTGGGATGTCATCTAGAGCGGGCTACGGGAGTGATGCGTACCCGTTGCCTCACGGTCTCCAAAGAGAGTCACTGCTCAGTTCTGTGGCTGCCCGGATCCTGCTGCAGACACTGAACTGGCATCACATTTCCCAGTGTCGATACTCGTCCTTTCCCCACCGTCTTGTATATATATTCCCGCTGCGCTGCCTTTCAGCCCGTATCTGTGCAGCAGTGCTCACCCTGAGCCTCACTTCCCACAGGGGACAGCGGTATGGAGCTGTGAGGCGCACGCTCAGGTCTCCGAGGGTTCGGCAGTGCCAGTGTTAACTGATCCTCTAGTCCAAGCCAAAATAAGCCTTCTGGAAAGCCAGGGGGCTGGGAAGTTTGGCATGTTAAGAGCTGAGAGGTCTGCAGAAGGCAGCGAGAGCTCAGTAAAGCCCAGTGAAGTTGTTAATGCTTAAACCTCACCAGATCTAGTGTGACTAGAGAGGCAAATTAAGGCATGAACTAAGTTTCCAATGAAGGGTTTCCTTCTTGCAATAGAGAAGACGCTTCCATTTCTCATAGGTAACAGCCTGAGTGAGAGAAGCTGCAGCAGCATGTGCCGCTTGTGAAAATAGGCAACAAGGGATGGTTGTATTCAGTTGATCCTTACTTGCTTCCTGTATAGGAAAACGGTACCTTCATTGAGTTTTTTGTGTATATGCAGGGCCTTGATAGTGTTACTGTGTGGGCACCACGTATGTGAATGGCAGGTTTTTCTGCATCTTTGTGACTGACCTTTCTTGTTTCTTTAGAGAGGAAAATCTTGCTAGGTAGTCCCTGGGAACTACAGAAATGCCAAGAAGTGATGAAGAAAGAGGTGCCAATCAAGGGGGAGTGTAGGTTAGTTCTGGTTTTAAATTTTTTGGCTGTGTTCTAGCCAAAACCTTTGTCTTAAGCAGTTGAAGCGAGCTGAACTACTGGGTGTTTTTCATGCCTGCACAATTCTGTATTGCTACGGACTTTAGCGGCCATAGTCACGGACTCTGGGCCTGTCCTGTAGCGAGCTCAGCACAGGTATTCAGAAGAACAATGTGTCCTCTTCCAAAGTGAAGCCCCCAGATGGCTGTGGGCAGGTGGGAATACCCAGAAAGGGGCAGTGTCCCTCAGAATGAGGAAGAGTCGGGTGGGTGCAGGCGTAGCGTGACAGTTTTCATGGCCTTGAGCAGCAGAGCCAGGATTTTCGGGCAGCAAGGCCGGCTGCCAGGGTGTGTCAGCAGCTCCCCCCGAGCGTGGAGGTGGGCATGGGAGAAGAGAGTGCTGTTCCTGGTGGTGTTTCCCAGGGGACGGTCGGTGGAAGCTGCTGTCAGGGCCTGTAATTAGGAGCTGTCATCTTGGTAGTCAGTGGGAAATCAGAGGAGGGAGGAGGCTAAGTCATGAAAGGCCATATTAAGTCTATGTGTGAAGTGAGGGAACCAACTTCAGGGTGTGTAGGAGACTGTTAGCTGTGATGAAGGCAGTGAGTGAGATGCTCCTTGTAGGAGCTTGGTCGGCATGGGCCAGTTGTGAAGTTTTCATGACACCAACTCGGGGCTCGCCTGTGGGCAGGGGGTTTTGGTGGAGGAGGTCTAGGCAGCGCTGGACAAGGCCATGGAGGGGGCCGAGTGAGCTGGGCAGCTGGTGCAGCGCCAGCTCCAGGATCTCGGCGTGCGAGCCCCGGCCAGGGGGACGGTGCTGGACCGGTGGCTTACGGGTGGCCGTCCTTGTTGGCTGTCTCCATGTCGGTCTCCCTCTGCACAAAACCTGCAGCTGGTCCAGTGACAAGTGCAGGGCCACCCGCTCCACTCCTCCTGGGCCAGCTTCTTCGTGCGCTCCCGGTCGGGCTGCTGCTTGGGTGTGATGGGCACGACTCCTCCTGCTCCTGCAGCAGAGTGGGCGCAGCCGTGAGACTCCCCATGGCCCGAGGGATAGCAGGGGGTCGGTGGTAGGGTGCGGCAGCTGCAGCAGCATGCGCAGGTGCTGCGGCAGCCCCTCCAGTGGGGTTTGCCCCCCCGTGGCGACAGGTGCAGCTGCTCGGCTGCTTGGGTTTGGCTGCAGCCCCGGTGCCCCTTGCTGCTCGATGCTGCCGCTGGTGCCGACTCCTTCTTGGAATCAGCCGGGGGCTGAGAGAGTTCTGCTTTGGCTCGGTGTAACTTGTGTGTCCGTCTGTGTCTGCCTTTGCTCATTGCCTGCGTCTTTCCCTGTGAAGGGCTGAGCTGGGGGAGGTTCTACAGCATGGACCTCCCCCTCCATCAACCGCCACAGCGCGCCTGCCTTTCATGGCTGCTGTTCCACATCCTTCCCTCTCAGAGCCACGATCAGAAGCTTCATCCGGAGGAGAGCTCTTCGCCTCGTGACCTCGTGAAGAGAATCCAAGAGCAAAGGAAGAACTGGGCCTGATGGTGGACCTGACGTCCGGAACTCGCTACTGCAGGCCAGAGGTCAGCCTTGGTCTTGCTGGGGGAAGCGAAGCTCTGTGACGTTCATGTGCCCTTCCTGGGGAGCGCCGGTGGGGCCGTACCGGGGGGCCGTGCCAGGCGCAGGGAAGCGTCCTGGGGCAGTGGGCGGGCGTCCTTCCCTGCGGGGTCTGAGAGTGCAAGCGGTTAGCGAGAGCTGCAGGGAGCCTTGGCCTGCACCCGTCTCAGCCGGGCTGTGGGAGTGTCCCCGACAGATCCTCAGACCCCAACGGAGGCCGAGGAAGAGACATCGGAGGGACCTCGAGTCCTGCAAGGCTTGGGCAGGATCGTGACAGGAGCTCCTGGGGTTCATGGCATGCTGCTGCACCGGCAGAGCCCGGCTTGGGGAGCCTGGTGGGCACGCTGGGGCCGGCCTGAGGCTCCGGGTCGGGCGGTTGGCACAGCGGCCCCACCACCATCACTCTTTGCCCCAGCAGGTGGCAACCTGGATGGAGTTCAGCAAGTGTGCCCTCAGGTGGTTGCGGGGCATCTCAGCCCTGGGGTGGGGACGCTGTTCCTGGGGACAGCGGTTCCAGGCTGCGGCGGGGATGCCGGTGGTGGGGCTGTCAGCAGCAGGATGGGGTAGAGCTGACGGTACCAGGGGTGTTGGCAGCAGGCGGGGGAGGATGCTGGTTCCACGTCGCGGTTGCTTTTAGTAAGGGCAAGGTGTCGCCGCGGCTGCAGCCTCTGCCGGGCAGGGGCCATGGCCTCCTCTCCAGGGACGGGTCTGGTGGGGCCAAGGCGTCGGAAGCGGAAGTAGCGCTCAGTAGGCCCAGGGCCGGCGCGCGGTCATGGCGGGCAGAGGGGGCTCCCGCGTAGCAGAGCGGTGCGTGCGTCTGCCCCGCCTTGCCCTGCCCCCACCGCTCGGCGCCTTCCTCCCAGCTCAGGATCTCCCACGGGCTGCCCAGGGCGCTGCAGCGACATGTGGCCCGGTGCTGCCGGCAGCCACAGTGCCCGGGCGGGCCCTGACCCCAGCAGCGTGCCGCCGGCAGCGCCATGTCGCCCATTGCATTGGACATCTCGCAGCCCTGGGCAGCAGGGAGCCGTAGCTGAAAGTGCGGGGGGCCGAGGGACGGGGCGGGCGAGGGTCCCCGGACTGGGGCAGGGCGCAAGGCCGGAGCCCCAGGCTAGTGGGTTAAGGCCTCCATGCTGCAGGGTTTCGGTGAAGCAGCTGCATTAAACCTGTCCCCTCCTGCTGTGCAAAGGCCCTTTGTCCCCTGGCGTCCGTCCCCGGTTCGAGGCTGCTTGGCAGGCACATTGTTGCCGTGGGATGCTCTCGCTTGCCGCTTCCTGCCTTCTGCCCGCTGCCGCCCGCCGTGGCACCATCCCTGTCCAGCTTGGCCTCTTAGCGGGTTTTTGCGTGTTTGGCCAGCTGGCGCACCACCATCTTCCTTTTCTTCGGTGGGATGTTGTCCCGCGGGGAGGTCTGGTGCGTCTTGGCGGTGCTGGCTGCGGGGCGCTTGAGCTGCTTGCCGCCCGCCTCTCCCGATCTGGGCCCCACCCGGCAGGAGAGGAGGCCCGGCGGCAGCAGCAAGCGGGTCACAACCACCCGGGGCTGCCTGCGCAGCGCCTCCTCCACCAGTTGGGCCGTGCTGGGCGGACGATGCTGGGGGGCAGCCGGGGACCTCGCCAGGGGACTCAGCAGCGGGATCTGCAGGGGGCTCAGCAGGGGACTCTGTGGAGGCCCCTTGAGGGGATCTTTGCGGGGACTCTCCCCAGGGCTGTCCTCTGAAGTCTCCAGAGAGCTCTCGGGAGAACTCTCTGGAGAACTCTCCGGGGAGGTCTCCTCAGAAGTGTCTGAGGGACTCAGTGGCAGCCAGGTGGGGAGGTCCGCCGCCACCCCGCCCTGCTTGCCCCTGGGGTCCTGCAAGGGGGAGGCCGGCACCCCCAGAAGGGGTCGGCGTCCCCCAGCATCGCCGCCACCAGGCGGTCCTCGGGGCGTTCACCCTCTGCCCCGTAGTCCACGAAGTTGGGGGCTTCGTTGAAGGAGGTGGTGCTGGCAGGGCTGTCGGGGACATCAGCCAAGATGTTTTCGCCATCCACCAGCATCACCGCCGCCACTTGCTCCTCGTTGCAACCGCCCTCTGCCCTGTACTCCAAGAGATGGGGAAGGTTGTTGAGGTAAGTGGTCAAGTTGGGGACGTCGGGGACATGGGGGACGGTGTCCTCGCCATCCCCCAGCCCCGCCGCCACTGCTCGCTCCTTGGGGCAGCTGCCTTCTGCCACATACTCGCAGAGGTTGGGGAGCTCCTCGGGGACCTCGTCAGTCAAGTTGGGGACATCGGTGGTCGAGATGGAGTCCTCGCTGTCCCCTAGGCACGTCTCCACCGCTTGGGGCTGGGGGCACTCGCCGTCTGCCACGTGCTCCGAGAAGTCGTGGAGCTCAGGGAAGAAATCAGTGTTGGCGAGGCTGTTGGGGAAATGAAGGACGTGAGGGACGGGATGAGGTGGGGGAGCAGATCGAGGACCTCGGCGGTCAAGTTGGGCCCATTGGTGGACAAGACAGTGTCCTCGCTGTCCCCCAGCTCCACCGCCACCACTGGCTCCTTGGGGCAGGCACCCTCCCCCACATACTCGGAGAGGTCAGGGAGCTGGTCGAGGAAGTCGGTTGAGTCAGGGACACCGTCGACCGTGACCTCGCCATCCCCCTGCCTCGGCACTGCCGGTCGCTCCTGGAGGCAGCTGCCCTCCGCCACATACTGGGAGAGGTCTGGGAGCTCGTGGAGGAAGGCAGTCCAGCTGAGGCTGTTGGGGCCATCGGGGACGGTGTCCTCGCCATCGGCGGTGTTGAGCCAGGTACGAATACGTTTGAGCATCGCGTCCTCTGCCTGCTCAGGAAGGGCCTTGGCGAAGGCAGCTGGCCCCTGCTTGGGCAGATCCACGAGCTTCCCTGGAGCCGCTGGGGTGGTCAGCGCTGCTGCAAAAGCAAACAAAGCCAACCCAAGTGCGGGGCGATGCATGCTTTCCTCAGCTTGGCCGCCCACCTGCAGGCTCCGCCACCCCTCACAACTCACCTCGGGGCTTCATCGCGGTTGTGCTGGGCAGCGGAGCCAGGGCGGGCTGCTGGGGGCTGGCGGCAGGGCCGCTGCTCTCGAAGGCCTCCCCGTCCTTGTTGGAGGCCTCTGATGGCTTCTGGGCGCTGCCGGGTGGGGTGTGGAGCACAGAGGGGCCCTGCACCCTATGCTGAGCCATGGGGCAGCGGGTGGCGGGGGGCCGTGGTGGCCCGCGGCCCACGGCCCCAGCCCCATGGGCTGGTGGGGCAGCAGCATCGCCATCAGCAGCTGCTCTCCCCAGCCGTAGGCAGGGGGACAGGGAGCAGGTCCATGAGGGAAGCTGCACCCCCCGTGGGAGCTGCACCACAGGGGGGGCTGCACCCCACAGGGGAGCGGCACCCCACAGGGGAGCTGCACCCACTGTGGGAGCTGCGCCATGGGGGGAGCTGCACCCCATGTGGGAGCTGCACCACAGGGGGAAGCTGCACCCTGTGGGGGAGCTGCACCCCGTGGGGGAGCTGCACCTCCTGAGGGAGCTGCACCAGCTGCCCCGGGGCCCCCAGGGGCCCTGGCACCCCCTGCCAGACGCTGGCCTGCGCCAGCTGCTGGCTGATGGGGTGGACCTGGGCAGGCTCAGAGGAGCCGGCAGCCCCCGGGACGGAGGGCAGCACGCAGGCAGTGACCGGTGGCGGCATGGCCGGGGCGCTGAAGCTCAGGCCGGGCACCTCCGATGCCATCGGCAGCCGCAGAGGGAACCTCTCTGTTGGGGGAAGCGAAGAGGGGTGATGGGTGAGATATGGGGGGCAGAGCCGGCTGGGGGTTACCTGGAGGGCAGGAGCACCAGGAGGAGCGGGAGCCTGCTGCTGTACCTGCCATGGCGGTTGGCCAGCGTGGGCTTTGGTGGGGGCAAACAGTCTCCGTCCCCATGGCGATCATTCCGACAGCACCTGCTTCAGCCAGCCTGGCGAGGGTGGGATTTTTCACACCACCACAACTTCCCATCTGAATGATTTCCCGTCCTGCTGCTGATTTCCTGTCCCGAATGATGGTTTCCCATCCCCATGGTGTCCCATCCCCAGGATGGTTTCCCAGCCCAGCGATGATTTCTCAGCCCGTGATGGTTTCCTATGCCAACGGTCTCCCATCCCACCATTTCCCATCCCCAGGGTGATTTGGGAGGGAGGTGAATTTCCTGTGCAAGGGGAAGGGATGGGGCCAGCACCGGTGGGCCTGCGATGCCGACATGTGCATGCTGCCCCATCCCGCCTCAGTGATCAGGATGGGGGGGTTGGTGCGCATTTGGGTTGTTCTTCTTGCCCCTCTCTGCCCCGGCTGGCAACTGCTGTTCCCAACTGTGGTGGAACCAGTGCCGGTACCTGTACTGTGCGGCCATGATGCAGTTTCTCTCTCTGATGCCGGAGAAGGGGAGGGTTTCACAGAGGTGTCGGAGGGGCTGGGATGCTGGCGTGATCTGGGTCCTCCAGGGGGATCCTCTCTTCTTCAGCGGGGGGGCTGTCCTTCTGCTCCTTGCAATGGGCTTGATACCGGAAAAATCAGTTAAATAAAGGGCCCACTAACACTTCCTTTTAAGTTTGAGAAGGCAGGCATTCTTCATTACAGCACCGGATGCACGGGGGATCACTCCACCTCTCGTGCATTCCGTAAGTCGTGAGAGTAGAGATTTATATCATTCTAGTATATACATAGTCCTTAAAATTCTTGGAATAATCATACATATTCATGTCATTTCCTCCAACTAGTTGTAATATTCACATCTTCATTACACATGTGCTTTAAGTCTCTGAGGGTCTTCTGTGAGGCTCTTTGGTGGTTCGTTGGGGGCTCCTGGACCCTCTGGTGGTCGTCTCCTTAGTGTCCTTTAGTTGAACTCTGCCTCGAAGCATGCGCAGTGTGGGTTACTGCATATGGCTTCTTTCTTTGGTTACAATTAGCTCGTCTTGGCTGGTGCCTACAAAGCTCAAGGTTTCTTAGGTCTCTTAACTATTTCTACATACCAGAAGATTCTAAATTGCTCAAGCAAGCACAGAGCAAGCACACAGAACTACCAACAAAGGCATAGTGTCATCTTTCAGCCTTTGTTCAAGGTATCATCTCCCCCCTTTTCTTGAGACTTTGGACTCACAAATCCAAAGCCTCAATACCCAGACTTGATTCTCATATACAGCTGAGAGCAATAGCTCCAGCATTGAGTCATAACACAAGCTATAACACAGACACATCTTCTAATTATTGTCCTAATAAACAAGTTCTTTAACCAAGTCCAATTTGGTAACCATGAGCATCCTGGTTGTGGCTGGCATAGGGTTAATTTTCGCCAGAAGCTGGCCGGGGTCTATTCTATACCATGTGGCCGTCACGCTCACTGTATAGAGGGGGATGACCGGAGGGCGGGTGGGGGATCCCTGCTCTGGAGCAGGCTGGGCGTTGGGCTCCGGGCGGGGAACGACCTGTATGGGAAGCACCGCTAAGTGCACTCTGTTGTTGGTATTGTTGGGGTTTCTTGTTTGTTTGTTCTTCTTTCCCTTTGTTGTGTGGTTAAACTGTTGTTGTTGTTAACCCACGAGTTTTGCCTTTCTTTCTCCTGATTCTCTCCCCCTCCTGCCAGAGGAGAGGGGCGGGGGGGGGAGAGTGAGGGAACGACCGCGTGGCTCAGCCTCCGGCTGGGGCTAAACCACAACAATGAGGTAAGTTTGTTCCACATTTCTTCACATCCCCAGGACGTGTTGTCCTTAGTGACTTGTAAAATTTTAGTCCGTTCCCAGATTTCCTCCAAGTCTGTAGAGATTCTTCCACTTTGATCTACATACATGCAACAGCGTGTCTTTATAACTGGGCAAGCCCCTCCTTGGGAGGCCAGTAATAAATCAAGGGCCATTTGATTCTGTAGGACTACTTGTGATAGACTAGACGTTTCACTCTGCAAGGCCTTTATTGCACCCATAGTTTGGTTTTCAGTTTCCTCAATTACTGCAGCTATAGTCACGATTGTCTTTTCGCATTCACTCACCCCAAGCCATGGAAGGAACCACCTAACAAAGCTAGGGAATTTTGTGGGCCGCTTTGCAATAGCGTTGTGAACTCTCTTTGTTCGCCTAAGAAAGGTTCTTCCCCACCCATTCTGATCATGTAACTTCTCAACTACTGTCATATTGGGGACTAGAGCTCCCAGCGTGCATGCTCTCCTCTAAAGGCAACACTTTTCGAGCATGACCTCCACCTAACCAAGACCAGCCTGTCCCTAATGGGACTGGGAGGCCGGTCTAAGTTAATCTAAGAAAAACTGGATCTATGGTAGTCCTGTTAAAGAAGTGGTTCTGTTGCACCCTGGTTTTTAACACTCTCTGACCTTTGGTAAGCAAAAGGAAGAGTGGTTGAAAGAGTCTGTTCTTTGAGAGTCATAGATTCCTGTAGTGTGCTTCTCTTTGTGTCTCTGTTTCCTCCCTGCAGTGTGGTTTTGCTGGGCTGTGAGGCTGTCTTGGAGTAGGAGAGGTAAGAAATGTCGTCCTTAAAGGTAATGAAGCTGTAGGAAAACTAGCGGGAAACACTGAAGCGGCGTTCGGAAGGAGGCCTTGCTAGGGATTTCTTCAATGGTGTTAAAATAAAAGCTGCTTGCTCTGCTTTCACAGGATACTTGCCAAGTGTCTCTCCAGAGCACTTCAGTCTTAGAAGTTGGCTGAAATCACAGTGACGGACAAGATTGCTCTGGTTTCTGGGTCCTTTTTTCCCTTCCATTTTTAGATGGGCAGAGGAAATGTCTGTTGGGCAACATCCTGGTGCTTCTCTGCCAGCTTTCTTTGCTACTGCTACGGGCTACTGCTTCAAACTTGCAGGAGGTGGATGCCAGGTTGTGCTTCTGTGTGGCACATGGAAGGTAAAAGGGAAAACGGCATCTGAAATCCCCGGGAGCAATTTTCCCTTTGGCGCTGCAAGAGCCCAGAGCTGTAGGAATGTTGGTTGTAAAGGACCTCTGGAGGCTTCTGGTCCAACCTCCCACTGGAGTTCCTGTTGTGACTGGAGCCCAGGTGTTTCTCCAGTGTGCCCGTTTCCCTCCCCACCCAGCATTACTGACACTTGTGAACTTCATACAGAAGCAGGTGTGAGGTCTGTCCTGGACATCAAAGCGGAATCCTGTTCATGGGCCATCTGCATGTGCTGGAGAACGTTGAGAGTGACAAATGTACAGTGGGTGTTGTGGTTCTCCTCGAGGGATGAGGTTAGGGACAGATGGGAAGGAGGATTTGTGAAACAAGGAGAAGGACACAAGAATAGAGAGAAGATGACAGGTATGGGGAAGGTAAAAAAAAAAGAGAGGGAGAGGGGGCGTTAGGAAGGGAGAGAGCAGGATGCAGAAGAGGGGTGACATGGCCCCAAGGGCCTGGGACTCACCCCAGGTCCCACTCTCTGCACTGCCGGGTGAATTTTACAGTCAGGCCCTTCTTCCTCCGTTCCTCTCGCGTTAATGGAGGATCGGGCGCGCCCGAGGCCCAGCTCGCTGCTGCCAGGACAGGCTGTGGAGCGGCATGGGCTGCGGGACAGGCCTCAGGGGAGGTGCTGGGGCCAGGGCGGCTGCAGGGGGGGTGCCAGTGCCCGGGGAGTCTGTCCCATCTCCATCCCCTCCCCAGCACTCGGTTCACTCCCGGGGCTGCCCTGGCCGGGCCTGACTCCATCTGCCTGGGAGCCCATCTCAGCGGGCAGTTTGGAGCTCCCCCCCGCCATCCCTGGGTGGCCATCGGGCAGGAGACTCCCCTACACCTGCCCAAGGGCCTCGCTCGCCTCACGGGTGGCTGTGGCCCCAGCACTACAGCTCCCGGCATGCTCTGGGAACCAACATGTCTGCCTGGCAGCCCCATGCCCCAGGACTACAGCTCCCAGCATGCCCCGGGAACCAACATGGCCGCCTGGCAGCTCTCTGCCTAGGGACTACAGCTCCCAGAATGCCCCGGGAGCCAACATGGCCGCCAGGCAGCCCCATCCCCCAGGACTACAGCTCCCAGCATGCCCTTGGATCAACATGGCCGCCTTGTGGCCCCATCCCCAGGACTACAGCTCCCAGGATGCCCTGGGAGCCAACATGTCTGCCGGGCAGCCCCATTCCACAAGACTACAGCTCCCAGCGTGCCCTGGGGTTCATCATGGCTGCCTGCATCCCCATGCCCCAGGACTACAGCTCCCAGCATGCCTGGGGATCCAACATGGCTGCCTTGTGGCCCTGCCCCAGGACTACAGCTCCCGCATGCCACGGGGCTCCTTCCTGCTGTCTGACGCTGCAGGGACACCAGGCCCGCCCGCCCCGCAGGCCCCATGGCCGCCTCCCCGGGGCTGCCCAGGCCCTCGGGCCCCGTGGAGCAGGGAGGAGGAGGGGAGAGAGAAGGCCCAGCCAGCTGAGCAGGGGCTACAGGCAGGACAGAGGGGCCAGGCTGCAGGACAGAGGGACAAGATAAGGCCAGGAAGCAGCACATGGTGACAGGCCAAAAGAGAAGGAGAGGGAGCGGGAGAGAGATGTGGGAAAGAAACAACTAGGGGTGGGCTGTGGGACAGACAGGGAGGAATTAGAAAATCCAGACAGGGAGCCGGACAGAGAAAGGCCAAAACAGTGACGGCCTTAGGGCAGAGTGGAAGGAATGTAAAAATAGGAACAGGGAGACAGAGAGACGGAGAGAGAAAAACAGCTGCGGGCTACAGGGCAGAGAGCGAGAGGGATTTAAAAAAATCGGGACAAGGAGCCAGATGGAGAAAGAAAGAGGAAGCAAAAAATAGCAAGAGGCTACAGGGCAGCAAGGGAGTGCAAAATAGGCACCCAGAGCCAGAGAGAGACAGACTCAGAACACCAGTTCCTCTCAGTTGCCCCCATTTCTTGAGCACTGCCCAGGAACTGCATTACCGGGAGCCTCAAAATGTGCTGCCTGCAAAAGCCCTGCCCTGGGCCCAGTCCTGTGCCCTTCTATTGGTGACGATCAGGAACTACTGGGGAGAGTCCAGCGGTGGGTACAAAGATGCTGAGGGGCCTGGAGCATCTCTGCTGTGGGGAAAGGCTGAGGGAGCTGGGGCTGTTCAGCCTGAGGAAGAGAAGACTCAGAGGGGACCTCATCAACGCTTATCAATATCGCAAGCTTCTTTACTGTGAGGGTGACAGAGCCCTGGCACAGGCTGCCCAGGGAGGGTGTGGAGTCTCCTTCTCTGGAGAGATTCAAACCACGCCTGGACGTGGCCCTGTGCAGCCTGCGCTGGGTGACCCTGCTCTGGCAGGGGTTGGACTGGATGATCTCCAGAGGTCCCTTCTAGCCCCCACCATTCTGTGATTCTGTGATACCATGCGCTGGAGACCATCCTGCAGGGAGGTGACAGCTGATTGCAGAGCGGCGCTGAGACCCGCCTGACAGCAAAGGCGCCTGGTGGCTGCAGACCAGCCCATGTGAGCTGGTTCTCTTGCAGGCCAGCAAAGCAGCCTTCCTCTGCCCCTGGTTTTGGTGAGAGACGGAGCAGCGCAGGGATGTTTCTCAGGCATCCAGGCCTGATGAGGGTTTCCCAGTGTCCCCGTGAAAGATCCTGCTGCCGGGAAGTGGCTCCCCATAGAGCCTCGGCCGTATCCACCCTCCTGGAGCTGGTTACAGCTGCCCTGAGGGGTCTTCCAGGGAGGACGGGGTCATCTGCCTGGTGGCTCTGACACAGAAATGATGAGCTGGAGCCCAGTGGCCATGGCTGGCCGGTTGAAAGTCTCCGAGTGCCTCAGCCTTTCTCCCTGGGAGTGTTTAACCCAGACACTTTTTCCGGTGTGAAGATGGATGCTGGTGATGTCCTGGTGGCTCCGTCTCCCACTTCAAAGTGGTGGTGTCTGAGGTCCGGGGCCACGTGAAGGCCTTGATGGAGATCTCCAGGGAGTTTGTGTTCAATTTCTTAACGTCTTAGGGCTACAATGTGCTAGGGTTAGGGGGTGCTGGGGTTACAGGCTGCTAGGGCTATGAGGTTCTAGGGTTATGCAGTGCCAGGGTAACAGTTTTCTAGGATTATACGCTAGTGTTACAGAGAGCTGGTGTGGCTGGGTGCTGGGGTTATGGGGTGCTAAGGTTATAAGGTTCTGGGGTTACAGCGTGCTGGGGTTATGGGCTGGTAGGGTTACGGGATGCCAGCGTGTAAGTGGGATTGGATTAAAGGCTGTTATTGTTAGGGACAGGATCTGGGCTTTTTGGTCCTGGCTTCCTGGGGTTGTTATTTTTGCCTGGAGTGGTCTTTTGCAGAGGGGAGAGAGTCCTATTTTAGCTTCTTTTTCTTTAGGGTTTGCTTCGGGGCCTCTGGTTTGTGCATGATGTGTCTTCTGTTTTGCCCTTGTTTTTTTTTTTTTCTGT
This sequence comes from Phoenicopterus ruber ruber, assembly GCA_009819775.1. Lineage (NCBI taxonomy): Eukaryota > Metazoa > Chordata > Aves > Phoenicopteriformes > Phoenicopteridae > Phoenicopterus > Phoenicopterus ruber. Next base: position 315,775 of record WNMK01000048.1, on the reverse strand, counting down.
GCTGGTGGTGTGTTCTCGTGGTTTATCCCCAGCCGGAGGCTGAGCCAGGCAGTCGCTGGCTTGCCCCACCCCCCCAGTGGGATGGGGGAGAGAATCGGGACAAAGAAAGGCAAAACTCGTGGGTTAACAACAACAACAGTTTAACCGGACAACAAAGGGAAAGAAAACAAACAAGAAACCCCAACAATACCAACAACAGACTGCTCTCAGCGGTGCTTCCCGTACAGGTTGTTCCCCGCCTGGAGCCCAAAGCCCAGCCTGCTCCTGAACAGTGATCCCCCCACTCTTGCCATCCCCCTCTATATAGTGAGCGTGAGGGTCACATGGTATAGAATAGACCCTGGCCAGCTTCTGGTGAAAATTAACCCTATCCCAGCCACAACCAGGACGTTATCCACCCTTATTCTATACCATCGTCATGCTCAGATGCTGCACTTTCCAATTAATCACCTGCACTTCTCCTGTTATATATATGTGTATATATATATACACACACACAGAGACATCATTGCCTTTGTGGACCATCCCTTCAAAGTGTCTATTGAGTTCATTTAGTCCATGACTTTGGGCTCCGTCTGTCAGAAGAGTCTCTTGGGGCAGGAGAAATGACGTGGAGTTCGCTTGTCATACATTCCTGCAGCATGCCCCAGGGCAGAAGTGTTTGGTGAGCCTGACGGCGAAGATGATGTTGGGGATGAGGGAGAAGGAGCAGCATCCCAGGCCAAGCAGGCGGCGTTCTGCCCGCGAGTCCCCTGGGCTGTGGGGGAGACGCAGCCCCCAGGGCCTGATGGGGCTTGAGGAGCCTTGGGGCGCCCTGGGAGCGCCAGGAGCAGAACGTGCAGCGCCGTGCACGTGCCGAGCTTCGAACTGGGTCTGGTTGCCGGAGGGCAGGGAAAGGGGGACCTGCACCGAGCAGAGAAACCCCCTGGCAGGGAGCGGGCAAGATGAAACACCGTGGGACGGCTCTACCGGGGATGCTGAAATGCCCCGAGTGCTGCGGGGGGAGGGGGTTCTAATTTGCAGCAGCAAATCTAATCACTAAAGGAGACCGATCCTCCCCGGAATGGCATCCTTTTGCTGACTCTCTGCCACCCCTGTCACTGACTTTGAGTGGCGGCCCTGACTGGTGGGACCCATGGGGCGTGTTATGAAAATTCCCTTCCTAACGATTCGATCAACCAGTCTTTATAGTATTAAGTGTATTAACTTTGTTTATTAGGTCTGACTGTAATGTGATGAGGTAGTGGCTTTTTACTGGAAGCTTCACGCCCGGCCCTGGAAAGAAGGAGTTACCTTTTGTGGCAGCTTAGAGGCTGTCCGTGAAGGAGAAAGGATATTGCAGTACACCTGAGGTAATGCAGCATCCAGCCGCCTCTGACACATCTTTGAAACCCTCCCAATGTCATCCGGCATCACAGGTAAGTAACCCTGGCGAGACTGACTCCATGGACATCTGGATCCATAGCCAAGCTAGCAGAAATACCGTTGGTTTGCCAAATTTTACTAGACTGTAATTTGTAGTGTCGCTGCTGTGGGTGATTAGTCTAGTCGTGTTGTACCTGACATTTGAAGGGTATAAGAACTCTGTAAAAACCACACTTTGGGTGCCTCGATTTGCTGGGTCACCTTTGGAATTCCACACTTCGCGTCCTAGCCTCTCGCCTCAAGTCAGCACAGGCCACGCGCTCATTTTCGTGGCAGTTTGGCACCCCAGATGGACACAGCTGACCTTGCCTGCCTCAGCGTCGCAATACCACCTGGACCTCGACGTTCCGCACTGCCCGACTGTGGATGTGTTCACCTCGAGATCCTCAGGCACGGGCTAGGGGAAAGCGTGGATCTTGTTTGGCGGTAAGGAGGTGAGTTTTTGTTGTAATGGGAGGCGGCCAAGTATAGTGAAGAGTCCCTCTGTAGATGAATTGTTGTACAACTGGAAATTATGGATGGGATGGCCACGTCGTCAAAAGCCCAAGCCCTGTTTCAGGAGATTTGGCCACTAGTGCCTAGTGATTGCATCCCAATGTGGCCACAGCCTGGTTCTTTTGCTGATATGAAGCTGAGCTATTTATGCCAGCAATTGGAGGACTGGTTCCCATCACAAATGGACTACTGGTATTTCTGGGGTAATTACTGGACTATTGGTGTATCAGGTATCAAAAAAAAAAAAATGGCCCCACATTTTCCCCTCTGGAGCAGAGAATAAGTAAAGATCTCTGAAGGAACAGGGAAATAAGAGCTCTTTACATTTCCGGATTTGTGACTATCAGAGACTAGCTTCCCGTTCGGGTCAGAAATTGAGTAAAATCTCTGTCCGAGTGGGAAAATCAGCAACATTCCACATTCAGGTCCACCTGCCTCTCCTACTGCTCTTTTTCTGCTTTTACTCTGGTTGCTGCTCCGGCTATTGCTACTGCATCTGGTTTGCAGGCACCTCTCTGACAAACAGTATAGGGCCGGGCCTGAACCTGGCCAGCTTTCTGCAGGAACAGCCCATGTGCCGTTTGCACCCGCTGATTTGGTTTTGGGGCAAGAGCAAGTGCCCAGACTGCGGGATGATTTGGAGAAGGTGATGCAAACTGTATGTGGCATCTTCTGTGTTTCTGACCCTACGTGGGCTGACATGCAGCAAGTGTTGGACACTGCCTTTACTCCTGAGGAAAGAATTAAAATCTGGGACACAAATGGCAGATCAGCTGGGGAAGCACAGGGCAGAACCCCATGGCCAATGACCCTGGCCCCCAAATTTTCAAGCCGATAGAGCTACGCTACAAAGAGTGAGAGGGGACTGTTCAAGTCCTTAGAAGTGGCAGGAAGGAAGAGTGTAAATTGGGCTAAGTGCGAGGATGCCAGGAAGGAAATGCTGAACATCCTTCTGAATATTCTGTCCGATTGGTTAAACAAGTGAGAATGTTTTGTTTGGAGGGATCAACCCCCAAAATGAGGAAAATTGGACTCCAGTGGTACCCTTCTTTGTAGATCAGTCAGCCCTAGATATTAAGAAATACTTTTCTAAATGTGTGCCAGGATGGCAGGGCAAAGGATTGGTTGAAATAGTCAGCATTGCTACGTCCATGGTAATGGGAAAGATGAAAGACAGCTCAAGTAAAAAAAAAAAAAAAAAAAAAGAAAAGATCAGGAACGGGAACAGAAAGATTGTCTGTTGGCAGCAGTCTAGATTAAGAGGATGAGGACGTGGAGATTTCCAAGGTAGGGGCAGAGGAGAAAATTGTAGAAGCAATGGATCTCAAGGAACAGGAGACAGTTGTCAACTGTTGGAATTATCATGGACGGCAAAGCCATTGGAAACGGGAGTGCCCAGTATGACCAAATAAACCAAGAAAAAGCCTCCCCAAAGGACCTCTCAATCCTGTGGTGCCGTCTTTCCCTGCTCTATGCCACAAGGGCAGCTGGATTTCGCCCAGGATTGACAGTTAGCAGGGACCTATGGTGCAGTCACTACAGGAGCCTCTGAGTAGGAAATATTTTCCCCTTCTTATGAGAATCCGGTCTTAAACCTTTCAGTTGATGAATGTAATTACCCCTGTGGAATAGATAAAGCAGCAACTTTTTCTGCCTTCAGTCAGTGTGCCTGTTCATCTGGACTCTCAATACCTTTTTGCCTTTACCTGGGGCAAGATGCAGCTAACAGGGACAAGGCTCCCTCAGGGCCTTGCTGGGTCCTCCTCTATTTTTTCTAAAAATTTTAGTAGAAGATTTGCAGGATGCTGTGTTCAAAAATGGATGCATCTAGGGCACCATCTAGGGCATTTGGGGCCTGCTGCACTAGCCCAGACAGTGCTGACGAATTGGTTCACACCAGGAATTCATGCTGCAGCCAAACAGGTAACGCCGTCTTGCGTGCATTATCTTTAGCCTTGATGAATATTTAGCAAAGACCTCAACAAACAACAGAACTGTCTCCCTAGGAAATACTATGTGAAAGACTGATGCAACTCATGTACTCACTCGTGTAAGTTTATTAGCTTATTATACTTATGAATTGCACACGGACTGAACTATATCCTTCCTTCAAACTGGTGTGTAATCAAGAGATAATTGTCTTTGTTACAATATCTTGCTTGTTTTTCTTAGTAGCAATAATTTCAACATTCTTACATGAAACCTATTCTAACGAGACATCGCATTGTAGATTTGTTCTGGGATTCAGTTTATCGGGCTGAGGAAACTCCAAAACAATGTGGATGTTCGCAGCTAAATGAACTTGGTCTTCTTGGTATTAGCTTGCTATAGAAAGCCATAATCCAAGTAACATAATTGCAAAATGTTGGTTTCCTATGGGATGTTGATTGGTTTGAGTCATCTAATCTGGGTCCAAGCTTGACTGGCTTACCTAAACAACCGGATCCGGCACATGCTAACCCTTTGGCGGGAAATAGTTTACATGACTCCGATTTATTTGAGGTTATACTACCTGAGTTACACAACTACCTGAGCAATATTGGGTCAGGTAGTTGTGTAACTTTATTGGATAAAAGAGCTTTTATCCCTTGGTTAGGGGTTGCCGAACTAGAAAGAACTAGAAAGAATGATTGGGAATGTGTCAGTAGAATTAGAAAACACCATTAATGAAAGCACAGTAGCTATTATCGCCCTACAGGAAGAAATCAAATTATTATCACAACTGGTAAGACAGAATCGATTAGCCTTAGACTACCTGTTGCAGCAAATGACGGAGTATGTGCATTACGGAAGAATAGCTGCTGGTTTTATGTAAATCAAGAGCAGAAAATCCAAGCTGATATAAACAAGACAACACTCATTCAAAGGTATTGCATGAAGTAAGACAGGATGTTCCCCTAAATCTGTTTGGGCGGATAACCTCTGGGCTCCCGGACTTAGGTATAGGCCTGTGAACTAAAAGAATTTTGGTGGTTGTATTTGCTGTCTTATTTTGCTTTGTAATTGTATATGTGTGTTTGCAGCGCTGTATCACCTTATGCACTTGCCTTAGTACTCAAATAATGGATAATAGAATGGTCACAAGTAAAGGAGGGACTGTTATGAAAATTCCCTTCCCTACTGTCGTGGTTTAACCCCAGCCGGTAACCCACTATCACGCAGCCGCTCACTCACTCCCCCCCTCCCCAGTGGGGTGGGGAGGAGAATCAGAAGGAAAGGAAAACTCATGGGTTGAGATAAAAACAGGTCACCAGGACAGCAAGGAAAAAGATAATAGTAATTATATGTTAATGATAACAATAATAATAAAAAAATGATAATAGAATACATAAATGGACGATGCACAATTTCTCACCGCCCAACGACCTGATGACTGATACAACCCGTCGCGAGCAGCAATCACAGAGTGAAACCGAGAGCAATCTCGGAACAATCCTGAGCAGCGATCTCAGAGCTGCAAGTTCCAGAGAGAGCGAGCAAGGGAACGAACAGTCGAATGAACAAAAGCACAAACGAACAGACAAACAAATGAAAGCCCTCAGCCCACCGGCCAACCCCCACTATATACTGGGCATGCCGTCCTATGGTATGGAATATTTCCTTTGGCCAGTTTGGGTCGACTGTACTGGCTATACCCCTCCCAGCTTTTGGCACCTGCACATTAGCAAAACTTGGGAAGCTGGAAAACATCCTTGATCGCTTAGTGACAACTAATAACATCAGTGTATTATCAACATTCTCACATACCAAATCCTATACTGAATCCAAAACACAGTAGCTACTGGGAATAAAATTAGCTTCATTCCAGCCGAAACCAGCACAGTATCCACCCCTTATTCTATACCATTAATGTCATGCTCAGGTCCCACACGTTCCAATTAATCACTGCCACTTTTTCTCTCTTTGATATGCACACACAGATATCATTCCCGTAGTCCATGGACCATCCCTCCAGAATGTCTGTTGAGTTCATGTAGTCCATGATTTTGGGTTCCATCTGTCTTAACAGTCTTTCAGGGCAGGAGAGATGGTGCGCGGTGTTGGATTGTTGCATGCTGCATCTGGAGCTTATAGCCGATGGACCTGGCGCGGCTGGTGTATCTTGTGCATGGTCTGCGGGGTTGAATGTCAATCTTGACTGGGCGCCAGTTGCTGAAGCCAGTTCTGATTCCATCACCGCTGCACCTTCTCAGTTTCATCAGAGTTCGCTCTTCATTGATCTGGGTGATTCTTACTGTAATGCCTTTGAGATGACATATAACAACTCTAGAAATGGTGACATACAGCATATTATAGCGATTCACATCATACAGTACAAATTATTGGCTATTTTCACCTGAAATCACATCCCTTTGAGGTACACAGCAGACTTGCCCATCTTCCCGCGTTACCCACCAAGTGCACCCAGGTCCTTGAGCAAAAGCGATGCTACGGATGGGTTTGCCTTTGCCCGAGGCAGGAATAACCCAGACTGTCTTCCCCAGCATAGTTTTTACGTGCACCACAGGAACTTCATCTCTTTCTCCAGTACATAAGAGTTTTGATTGGGCAGGGCCAGTTCGATTGGTGCTCCCCTAGTGTTGAGTAAGCAGGTGGCTTTGGCTAAATGTGTATCCCAAGGTTTGAAGGTCCCACCACCCATTGCTCTCCGTGTAGTTTGTAACAGCCCCTTGTACCGTTCAGTTTTCCCAGAGGCTGGTGCGTGACAGGGGATGTGATACACCCACTCAGTGCCGTGCTCTTTGGCCCAGGTGTGTAAGGGGCTGAGGGGCGGAAAGAGTTAATGCCTCAAACACCTGGCAAGGAAGGACCTTGCGGATGGTGTAAGAAACTGAGAAGTTGAAAGAGTTATTGTCTCAAACACTGGACCTGGTGTGAAGGATGTTACCACACTAACGAGACAAGGTGCAGCTGGAAGGGAGGATCTTGCAGAGGCAGGCTAGCGCTTTTCTGGGCCTTATCTGGAGTAACTGCTTAAAAACCAAAGAAGCCTGAGACAGCATCGTCCCTGCATCTCTGACAGGATGGGCGGGGGGGCGGCACCGAAATCACTAGCCTCAAACCCCCCAACCCCTTTTGAGAAGGTTCGAGAACAACAGACTACGCATGCAAAGTAATTAGCATACGCAGTGGGACTAGTCTATAATAGCACAACTCAGAGGGGCTGGGTGCGCGCGCCCACCATCCGACGGAACCGGACCAGAGACATCGCTGGAACCCAGGGTGGTCATCTTTCCTTTACCTCTGTCTTTCCTTTGTCTCTAGCTTTCAATTTAGCCCAAGGGTATCCCGAACATCGGTTATCTCAGAGAGTCATCCAGGACGGCCGTCTCGGGACATGATATACTCCTTTAGACATAAACCGTTGACCATGTCTGGGACTAGGATTGGATCCAGCCGCACCTAGACTCCTCTCTGAGAAGGAGTTCAGAAAGCAAGGGGGTCCTTTCCGAACCTCATGACTCAAGGGGAGGGCCTCCCTGACCACTGACCAGAGAACCCTGTTGACTGGACCAACGCTGGACCCTGGACTGGGTGATTTCTCTCTCTCTCTTTCTCTCTCTCTTCTCCTCTCTTTCTTTTTACTGAAAAGCGGGATTAGCAATTAGTGAATTTTATGTTACTGAATGACAATTTGTATGCCCAGATATTGAATGACAATTTGTGTGCTCAGATATTGAATGAATCATTGTATGCCTGAATTGTGAACCTTAGCACCGTTGGTGCTCATTCCAACAAAGCAGATGGGCGAACCTGAGTCACTCCTCCCTCTTCTCTGCCACTGTTTGTTTAGGCCCCAGAACTGGGACGCAGCATTGCTGCGGGCAGAAAGTTGGGACGTGACAAGGTGTCTATGAGGTTGTTCTGGAAATGAGTCCCACTTGTCTGACTCAGTCCTTTCTGGGGTGCCATGTCGCCATAAGACTTGCTTCTCAAGGCCCAGGATAGTGTTCCGGGCAGTGGCAGTGGGGCACGTAGATATGTTCCAGCCATCCTGTGGTTGCTTCCACCATTGTAAGCACATGGCGCTTGCCTTGGCGGGTCTGTGGGAGTGGGATAGAATCAATCTGCCAGGCCTCCCCATATTTCTATTTCAGCCATCGTCCTCCATACCAGAGAGGCTTTGACCGCTTGGCTTGCTTGATCGCAGTGCATGTTTCACGCTCATAGGATAACCTGTGCGAATAGTGTCCATGGTTAGAAATGGTTCACCCTTATGTTGCCAGTCCAAATCCACTTGAGCCACGTTAATCCTAGCAGCCTGATCCACCTGCTGGTTGGTTTGATGTTCCTCAGTGGCCCGACTCTTGGGTACATGAGCATCCACGCGGCGTACTTTTACAACCAGCTTCTCTAGCCGGGCAGCAATATCTTGCCACAATTTGCCAGCCCAGATGGGTTTGCCTCTGCGCTGCCAGTTGCTCTGCTTCCATTGCTGTAACCACCCCCACAGGGCATTTGCCACCATCCAGGAGTCGGTAGAAGGTAGAGCACTGGCCACTTTCTCTCGCTCAGCAATATCTAAAGCCAGCTGGATGGCTTCCACCTCTGCAAACTGACTCGATTCACCTTGTCCCTCAGTGGCTTCTGTGACCTCGTCGTGTAGTGCCACACAGCAGCTTTCCCACCTTCGATGCTTTCCCACAATACGACAGGAACCCATCATTGAACAGGGCATATTCCTTCTCATTTTCTGGTAGTTCATTATACAGTGGGGCCTCTTCAGCACGTGTCACCTCTTCCTCTGCCGACACTCAAAAATCTTTGCCTTCTGGCCAGTCCGTGATCACTTCCAAGATTCCTGGGCGACTGGGGTTTCCTATTCGAGCTCGTTGTGTGATCAGCGCGACCCACTTGCTCCATATGGCATCGGTGGCATGATGTTGTCGAGGGACCCTCCCTTTGAACATCCAGCCCAGCACCGGCAGTCCGGGTGCCAGGAGAGCTGGGCTTCAGTACCAACCACCTCCGAAGCAGCTCAAACCCCTTCCTATGCTGCCAAGATCTCTTTTTCAGTTGGAGTGTAGCGGGCCTCAGATCCTCTGTATCCCCGGCTCCAAAACCCCAGGGGTCGACCTCGAGTCTCCCCTGGTGCTTCTGCCAGAGGCTCCAGGTAGGGCCGTTCTCCCCGGCTGCGGTGTAGAGCACATTTTTAACATCTTGCCCTGCCCGGACTGGCCCAAGGGCTACTGCATGAACTATCTCCTGTTTAATTTGTTCCAAGGTTGTGCTGCTCAGGGCCCCATATGAAATCGTTCTTTCGGGTCACGTGATAGAGAGGGCTTACAATGAAACTGTAATTGGGAATATGCATTCTCCAGAAACCCACAACGCCTAAGAAAGCTTGGGTTTCCTTTTTGCTAGTTGGTGGAGACATAGCTGCTATTTTGTTGATCACATCTGTCAGATCTGACGACGTCCATCTTGGCATTTTATTCCTAGGAACTGGATCTCCTGTGCAGTCCTTTGACCTTCCCTCGTTTCATGGCAAAGCCAGCTCTCAGAAGAATTTGGATTATTTTTCCCCTTTCTCAAAAACCTCTTCTGCCCCCACACGATGATGTCATCATGTATTGCAGGTGTTCTGGAGCTCCACCCTTCTCCAGTGCAGTCTGGATCAGCCCATGGCAAAGGGTGGGACTGTGTTTCCACCCCTGGGGCAGTCGATTCCAGGGTACTGGATGCCCCTCCAAGTGAAAGCAAACTGCAGCCTGCACTCTGCTGCCAAAGGGAGAGAGGAATGCATTGGCGATATCAATGGTGGCATACCACTTGGATGCCTTGGACTCCAGTCGTACTGAAGTTCTAGCATGTCTGGCACGGCAGCTCAGTGGTGGCGTGACTTCATTCAGGCCACGATAGTCCACCGTTAATCTCCATTCCCGTTAGATTTCTACTGGCCATATAGGACTATTAAAAGTGAATGAGTCTTACTGATGCCTCCTTGGCTCTCCAGTTGATGAATCAGCTCATGGATGAACCAGGGAGTCTTGGTTGGTGCGATATTGCCCCGTGCACCCTCCTGGTAGCATTGGTACCTTCTGTTCTTCAGCTCGCAGCAATCCCACAACAAAGGGATCTTCTGAGAGGCCAGGCAGGGTAGATAGCTGTTTGGTCTTCTCTGCATTCACCGTGGCTACACCAAAAGCCCATCAGTATCCCTTTGGGTCCTTGAAGTACCCTCTCCTGAGGTAGTCTATGCCAAGGATACAAGGGCCTCTGGGCCGGTCCCAATGGGGTGCTTTTCCCTCTTGTCCCCTCTTAAGCTCACCTCAGCCTCCAATACCGACAATTCTTGGCATCCCCCTGTCACTCCCAAGATCCAGATGGGTTTCATGCCCCTATGTTCTGATGGCATCAGACTACACTGTGCACCGTGTCTACTAAAGCCCTATACTTCTGTGGGTCTGATGTGCCAGGCCATCGAACCCACACAGTCCAGTATACCCGGTCATCCCTTTCCTCCTCCTGGCTGAAGGCAGGGACCCTCTATTCCTGTTCCTCGTCAGAGTATTCTCTGTCTGACCCTTGCAGCGCCAGACCAGAAGGCCCCTCCTCAGGATCAAGGGAGGTGCTTTCAGTTCTTCTCTGTTTGGGAAATCGCTGATTGCCTTGTGTGTCTCTACAGCAACTCTGCTGAGGAGTGAGAGGAGTGTATTTGATTTTGTATTGAACCATGTCTTCCTTTGGTTTTGTTTTTTTGGCAATTGAGAAACATCGTTCTGTGTCTGTGTCCAGCTTGTTCTCCAAGTAAAGCAGGTGGGAATTGGTGCCAATGGGCTGAAACACGCAGCTACCGACTGTAGTGGAGAAAGCTCGGATTTGAACAAAGGTGCTGTAAGCGCCAGGTGGCTGATGAAAGAAATGTGGGGGTTGGAGGTAGGGATGAAGATTGCCCATAGAGTGTCTGACCTACAGGGTCTTGACTTCCCTACGTATTCACTCTCAAATATGTTCCATTTCAATATCATTTGGAGATTGCTGGTATCACTTAATGCGTAAGCAGGCAAACAAAGACAAGGGGAAGAAAAAGAAATCTTTTCTTATTGTTATTTACTGTTGAAATCTTTTCACTTCTGAAATCTCTCTAATTAACCACATAAGAACTGAGGAATTAAGAAAATTATGCCCAGAGACTTGGCTTGTTAGGGCGTTTTGCATGTTAATAAGCCCTCTGGTGCCAAGTTGCTGAACTGCAGGTCTTGAAAGTGGGTTGAAGTGGCTTCTAGAGAAGTGAAAGTCAGCAGCAAACCTCCGAGTTTCTGAGGGGGTTCGCGGTCCCCACTGAGGGCCATCACTGAAGAGACCACGAAGGAATGAGCAGACGAGGTGACCGACCCTGAAGCAGGACGTCAGGGGCACTGCTTACAGGTTGGAAATCCAATGGGGAAGTGGCTGTGAAAGCACTTGACGTGTTTCATCCAGCAGGATGTTCCAGCCCTGACCCCCAGACTCTAGGAATGGGGACCCTTTCCCTCACGGGATCTCAGGGCTCTTCCTGGCGGCAGTGAGATGAGGGGGTGTGTGATGCCGCGTGCAGGACAGCGGTAGGACACCCCCAGGCTCTCTGAAAGAGAATGATGTGCTTAATGGAGTTGCTACTCAGGGTGGAAACCACCACAGCAACCGTCTCAGAAATACCAAAGGAAGGAAGGAAATAGAAATGTGTGGCCAATGAGGGCAGGTTTAATAGGGTAGGCTGTTCTTTTGGGAGGATATTAGGGTAATAAAAGAAGCACTTGTGGTTTCAAGGAATGAAAAGAGAAACAAAGGATGCTGTTGGCCTTCTTTGCTGATGGCCCCTGGTTTGCCTACTGAAATCCAAGGACCACCAGAGCCTTTCCCGCAGAGCTGCTACTCCCCAGGCAATCCCTGGGCTCTGTCGTTGCACAGGATTAGTGCACCTCAAGGGTCCGACTTCAGATTTGTCTTTATTGGACATCCTGATATTCCTTTTGCCCATCCCTCTGGCCTGTCTGTGTCCTGTGGGATGGCAGCCCTGCCCTCCAGTGTAGTGTCTGCTCTCCTATGGTTTCATTTACAAATGCTATGAAAAAGAACTCTCTCATCTCCTCCAGGTCATTAAAAACACAGACCCTTGCAGACAGACCTTTGCAGACCCTTCTAGCTAGATGCCTCCAGGCAGAGCACCACACTGACCACATCCCTCTGAGCCCAGCCCATCTCTCTAATTATATACTCATCTACTTATGCACCCATGCAGGTCCTAATATCCTAACTTGGGCACAAGAATATTGGGGGGGATGATGTGAAAACTTGCCGACCTCCAGGTTAAAAGGCAACTGCTGCTCTCCCTGTGTCCAGCAGTCCTGTCCTTTCATCACAGAGAGCAAAGAGGATGGCGAGACACAGCTACCCTGGGGAAAACCAGTCACCTTCTCTTTCCCACACTCAGAAATGGAATCTGAGTGGACACGCTCTGGGGCACAGCCTTGCACTCCCCTGCTCATCCACTGGGCTTTTTTGAAAGGTGCGTGCAATGGTTGGGTGGTGCCAGTCATCAGGGAGTGCCCCCAGTCCTCCATGACCTTTCAAAGAGGATGGAGAGTGTTATCACTGTGAGACTGGCTTGCCCTCTCAGCTCCCTGGGATGATGCCTCTCCTGTCCCAGAGACTGGTAAGGATTGCAGTTGCTCAAGTGACCCTGACTTGATCCCCATCCACTGCTGGTTGATCTCCTCCAGAGTCCTGCCCTGAGTCACAGAGGCCTGGGAGACCTTGCAGGGAAGACGGAGGCAAAGAGGATAACAGGGAATCTCAGATTTATCTGCACCTGCTCTTATGAATCTCACCAGCGGCCACACAGTATCTTGGTTTCTTCTTTACCTGTTCCTGAAGAAGTAAAAACTCATGATGGTGCCCCTGAATTGCCTTTCAGGTTTCGATTGAGTTGTCATCTGCTATTGCTGAGCTTGGAAGATGCTGTCCTTGAAGACCAGCTGTACTGAGCTCTGCCACCATGCCTTGGCAGTTTATTCCATCAGGTCACAGCTCTGTCTCCAACAGGAACAGCTCCAGCTCGTCCTGTCTGTGCCCCTGGCTGCGGGCATCCTGCACATTTGGGCTGAAGCACCCCAGCTGTGGCACCAGGCAAGCTCATACTTGCCATAAGGAAACCTGGTACCAAGTGTCCAAGACCCTGTGTGTGCAAAGGCTTTGCTTCAGAGCAGAGACGTGGCTTGGACAAAAGAATTCTGAATGTCTTTCTAGCCCCAGGACTACAAATCCAGAATGAAATGTCTAAATTCACTCAACTGAAGAGATGCCCCCAGCATGCAGACATTAGATCCCTGCCACGGCACCTTCCAGGTGTCCTGTCTATTGATGAAACACAAAAAGTGATTCTCATGCCCAAATGTTTTCACGACAGGAGAAACGCCACTGCTGGAAAGAAGTGTCTGTGCCCAGCTGAGGGAGGGAACATCAGATTCCTTCAGCCTGTTTCACCAGGTTCCCCTGGAGCCCAGGGACACCTGGAGGGAGCCCAGAGGGGGCAGAGAAAGTGTTGCCTTGGGCTGGGCCTCTGCTGCTGAGCTGGGCCGGGCTCCTGGGATGGAGGGAGCTCATGGGAAGTGGGCACCAGCGCTGAGAGACAGCTCGGCGCAGGAGCCGCAGCTCTGCAGGAACCGAGGGAATGAGTGCGGCAGAGAGAGCTTAAAGGCAGTCGTGAGTGGGAAGGCGGCTGAGACCTCACTGTGGGAGAGATCTTCAAAGCCCTCTACATTAAGTCTCTGGATACAGGGTGTTCCTGGAGAGATCTCCAACAGCTGGCACATCCCACAGCCTATGTGATCTTTCAGGGGACTCTCACAGTTTCTCTAGTGTAGAGGAGGACGTGCTCCAGAGCAGGGATTCCCTGCTGCACCATCAGATGGATTACATGGCTGCCTACTCCCAGGGACGGGTGTAGTGGTGTCGTGGGGAGAAGCTGTGGATGGAAGGAGTGACCCTCGGCAGGGCAGGGTTCTTCTGCTTTGAGAGGGTGCTGCGTGGGACAGCGCTGCTCTCACATCCAGCTCATGCCCAGGTCACTTCCGAGGGGTCTTTTCCTGAGTACGGTCGGGGCAGGGTTTCCTGCTTGAATCTGTGCTTTCCTGAATCTGGCTTCCACTTTTCTTGGGCTTGGCTTGGTGGGAATGGAAACGCATCTGTGGTAAAGAGGGGTCTGACTCCTAAACCATCACCCTGGAGTTTATAGGAACCTCATCAAGTGCCTTCACCCCCCACCAGCCCCCAGATAAAACCAGCATCACCTTTCCAGTTTCATCAGGGTTTGTGTGACCTGCTCGTTGGCCCCTGCAGACACAGAGATGCTGCAGGGCAGAGCTGGCACACATGGGCTGGGATGGGGTCTGTGAGCACTGGCAGGGAAGAGACGTGGGGCCAGAGAAACAGCTCCCAGCTGGGACAGCTCCGGCAGTCGAGACACGGGCAGGGAGGGAGAGAAATTCTAAAAACCCTGCTGCAGGGGAGATACGGGCACCTCGCGGCCATGCCCTGCAGTGCAGACGCCTTCCCTGAGCAACACCCCTCTTGTCTCCTCTCCCACCTAGCAAAGCCCCCAGCCAGCCCGTGGGGTCTGGGGTGCTGGTCACCTCCGCGTCCGTGCCAGCAGAAGAGATGAAGTGCGTTTCTCCTGCCATGTGCCCGTTTCCCGCTGACCAGGGGCTGATGGTGACCGCCCTGCATTATCAACATCTGGGAGGGGTTGTGCAGTGCTGGGTAAGGGAAGGGCTTTCCCAAGTGCCCCTCTGCCTCTCTTGTTGCCTCCCTCAGCTGCTCTTGGTGTTGCTATCAGGCTCTCTGACAGTTTCAGCTGCAGAGTCGGGCACTGATCTTGTGGGTCCTCCCATTGAGGTGTGTTTAAGGCAAGGAGGTGTCCAGCTTTCCTCTAACCTCTGAGCTCTGGGCAATGCAGTCTGTGAGGCTAGGAAATGAGCTGGTTTTCCCTTAGTCAGATGCCATCATTAGCACACGTGGCTGTCTCCTTGGGGTGTCCTTCCAAACTGTCAGATGCCTTCCAGGATGCACAATGAGCCATGTCTGTCTTTGGCTAGAAATGGGGCGCTGAGACCTTGAGAAAGGGGGGGCATTTAGTGGTCTGCAGTGGATCCCTCTGCTCTCACCAGTGTCTGGGGACTTTTGAGGATAACGTAGGAGTGTGATCACCCTCCGTCCCAGAAAGGTGCGAGCACTGGGCAGCTGGGAACAACCCGGAGGGACAGACCAGCACCCCTCACTCTTCACTAAACCAGAGGCAATCCCCTTGCCTTGTAGGGCTCACTCTGGTCTCCCTGAGTGCAGCAGAAATGCAGAGGGTTTCTGACACCCACGCACACTCCCCAGGGGAGATGGCAGCTGTACAAAAACCCCTCCAACTGCCTTCTGCCATCCCCGTTCCTGAGCACTGGCAGTGCAGATGCAGACAGGCTCTTCTCTTTTGGGAGCAGTTTCATCTGCAAAGTCAGAAACTAGCGCTGGCTCCTGACCCCACCGTCCCCATAACTCACTGCTGCAGAGCAGGCTGACTCCTCGGCCGCCAGCGGGCAGAGCCCAGCTCCTCACCCCCACTGACCCAGCCCCAACCAGAGCTGCAGCCACAGAGCTGAAGGAAGGTCTCCTAGAAAGGCAAAAGGGTGGGTGTGTGCAGCAGGGGAGGGTTTAGGGAAATGGCTTTGATTTTTCTCAGAGAATTCTGCGCTATTCGTCTCACTGCCTTTTCCTCCTTGGACAGTGCCCATGCCCAGAGGAAGCAAATGTCCAATGCCAGCTCCATCACCCAGTTCCTCCTGGCTTTTGCAGACATGCAGGAGCTGCAGCTCTTGCACTTCTGGCTCTTCCTGGGCATACCTGGCTGCCCTCCTGGGAAACGGCCTCATCATCACCACCGTAGCCTGCGACCACCACCTCCACACCCCCATGTACTTCTTCCTCCTCAACCTCTCCCTCCTTGACCTGGCCTGCATCTCCACCACTGTCCCAAAGCCATGGCCAATTCCCTCTGGGACACCAGGGTCATCTCCTACATGGGATGTGCTGCCCAAATCTTTGTGTTGGTCTTTTTCATGTCATCAGAGTATTTTCTTCTCACTGTCATGGCCTACGACCGCTACGTGCCATCTGCAAACCCTGCACTACGGGACCCTCCTGGGCAGCAGAGCTTGTGTCCACGTGGCAGCAGCTGCCTGGGGGTGGTTTCCTCTACGCTGTGCTGCACACGGCCAATACATTTTCCATACCACTCTGCAAGGGCAATGCTGTGGACCAGTTCTTCTGTGAACTTCCCCAGATCCTCAAGCTCTCCTGCTCAGACACCTACCTCAGGGAATTTCGACTTCTTGTGTTAGTGCTTTTGTCTTTTTGGGGTGTTTTGTTTTCATTGTGGTGTCGTATGTGCAGATCTTCAGGGCCGTACTGAGGATCCCCTCTGAGCAGGGACGGCACAAAGCCTTTTCCACGTGCCTCCCTCACCTGGCCGTGGTCTCCCTGTTTTTAGCACTGCATGTTTGCTACCTGAAGCCCCTCTCTCTTCTCCCCATCCCTGGACCTGGTGGTGGCAGTTCTGTACTCGGTGGTGCCTCCAGCAGTGAACCCCCTCATCTACAGCATGAGGAACAAGGAGCTCAAGGATGCAGTTTGGAAAGTGATGACTGGATGTTTTTCTGAAGCAATGAACTGTCCATTTTCTCATGCATATCACTCCTAATGCATCTCATTACAGGCTCAGCCTGTCTTCTGGAGGTTTTGGTGGTGGTGGTGGAGGGTTTTTTGCTCTGTTTCACATGTGATAATGTTGTGCACAAAGCAATTTCATGATTCGTACCATTTCTAATTCCGTATCTACCTTTCTAGTGTTACCCAGAGACTGTTGAAAAGCCTGTGGAAAGAAGAGCCGTGCTCTCTGTGCATTTAAAAAAAATAAAGGACCCTGCAGTGACTTCTTTGTCTGAGTTCCTTTTTGTGAGACTTTTCTGGTGCTGCAGTGGCAGTGCCCGTGTGCAGAGGTGGAGGGGAAAAGAGTCCTGGCACAGCAGCAGCACTGCCAGGGAGCACCGCACTTGGTCGTTCCGGAGCTGTTCTCTTTTCAATTGCACCCTCTCCTTCTGAGCCCCTGTGTTGGTGGAAGGAAGGATGGCTCTTGCAGCTTGGTCACAGTCCTTCTGTGTGGCAGTCCTGTGATTGCACGCAGTGACAGGCAACGGGCACTTCTTTGGCGAGCTGACCTCCCCAACAGAGTTTCCATTATGCAAGGGGATCTTGATGGCAATGCCTGAAAGCTTAGGTTTTCTTCCAAGTTTCTCCCAGAACAAGCCCAGGAAAGTGCCCTCAAGAGGAAAACACATTGAACAGCTACATGGTCTGAGTATTCAGGGTGGGAGCATGTGACAGTGTCCTTGCACAGCCAGACCTCCTGGGGGAGATAGGAAGGACCAGCAGAGCAGGCTCTGCTCTGTGACCGTGTGCACTGTTCACCCCCGGGAAGCTGCCCCAGGCAACCATCCCAGAGCAGCCAATAACAGTCACCATTTCCAGCACTGGGCTCTCACCCCTGCTCGTCCAGGTTGTTTATCCCTCCACAGTGGGACACCAAATGACTAGGTCAGAAGTCCATGTTGTGTTGTACAGATGTAAGATCACGGAGCAGATCCTCCCGGAAAGCACGTCAAAACATATGGAAGAGAGGAGGTGATTAGAGACAGCCAACACGGCTTCACAAAGGCCAGATTGTGCCTGGCTAATCCAGTGGCCTTCTACCATGGAGTAACTGCATCAGTGGACAAGGGAAGAGCTACAGATGTCATCTCCCTAGCCTTCTGTAAGTCCTTTGATATGGTCCCCCACAACGTTCTTGGTTCACCTGAGGGGAGGGATGACATCCAGAGGGACCTGGACAGGCTTGAGTAGTGGGTCCGTGCAAACCTCATGAAGTTCAACAAGGCCAAGTGCAAGGTCCTGCACCTGGTCGGGGAAATCCCCACTGTCTGTAAAGACTGGGAAATGAATGAATTGAGAACGGCGCTGCAGAGAAAGACTTGGGGATATTGGTGGGTGAAAAGTTGGACGTGGGCCGGTAATGTGCTCTTGCAGCCCAGAAAGCCAACTGTATCCTGGGCTGCCTAGAAAGATGCATGGCCAGCAGGTTGAGGGAGGTGATTCTCCCCCTCTGCTCCGCTCTCGTGAGAGCCCACCTGGAGTACTGCGTCTAGCTCTGGGTTCCCCAGTACAAGAAAGACATGGACCTGTTGGAGCAGGTCCAGAGGAGAGCCACAAAAAGGATCCGAGGGCTGGAGCACCTCTGCTATGAAGAAGGCTGAGAGAGTTGGGGTTTTTCAGCCTGGAGAAGAGAAGGGTCCAGGGAGACCTCCTTGTGGCCTTTCAATATATAAAGGGGGCTTATAGGAAAGACAGAGAAAGAATTTTTTTAGAAGGTCTGTAGTGACAGGACAAGGGGCAACGGTTTTAAACGGAAAGCTAGGTTCAGATGGACATCAGAAGCATGAGCAGCATTGCCATCTAGAAGGCAGCATTTCTCACCTTTCAGAAGGCACAGAGCACATCTAGGCAGTATGAATACACTCAGCAGCACACACCCCTTCATGTTTCACCTCGCTGAACTTCCATCACAATTTCTTTAAGCAGCTGCATAGAAAAAAAAATGTTCTTCCTCCCAGGTGTCCTACCAGAGAGAGGGGACAAGAAGGACATAAAACCTGCAATGGAGAAAGGGAAATGGGACAATCAAACCTCATCAGTGGAGTTAATCATCCTGTGAATAGGGAATGTCCCCAACCCTTAGAGAAATCCTCCTCTCGCTCATGACCTGCCCCGTGATTGGTGTTGGGAACACCCTCCTCATTCTGCTGCTGGTGGACAACTTGAAGACGTGCTATAGCTCCACCACCATGCCCCTGACCTGACCATCCTGCTGACCTGACTGGAGACACACCAGCTCTGCTGACAGCAGTGTTAGTGCTATTTTCTGTACCCTTTCATGTACTGAGTGTTTCCTGCTGCTGGCCACATCCTACGATCAGGACTGGGCTGTGTGCCACCTGCTTCTCTCTGCAAGACTCAAGAACTGGAAGGTCTGTTGTGAGAAGGCAGCTACACCTTGGCTAGGGGGACTTCTGTCTTCTACAATAGTCACTTCATTCTTGCTCCAGACAGAGGCCTGTGGCCATGGAGTGGACCACTTCTTCTGTGATTTCACGGGAGCTCCCCTGCAGTGACACCACGACACTTATGCTCTTTGCTTTCCTTACCTGCTTTTTAGATCCCATCCTCCCCTTCCTCTTCACATGGGCATCCTGTGCATGCATCAGAGCTGCCACCCTGGGGCAGCTCTCCCACCCAGCATGGACAGGCAGGAGGCCTTTCTCCACCTGCTGCTCTCACCTCACTTGTGAAACTGTTTTCTACAGCATCCTCATCCTGGTCTGTGTGCGCCCAGAGAAGCCGTCCTGAGATAGTCTGACAAAGCCCTTTTTCTAGACCATCCTCAGGCCCCTGCTCAATCCCTTCACCTGCAGCCCGAGGATCAGAAAGTTTGGAGGGGAGTGGGACCCTGAGAAAAACTCTCAGAAAAGTTGTGAGCTGCGCAAAGAGCCAATCGGAGTTGTGGGCCTGTCGGGAAAATCACTTCTGGTTCTCTTCTGAACAGGCCCAGAAAACCTCGACAGGTGTGTGCTGTGTCCTGGGCACTCTCCTGGAAGTGTGAGATATGGGAAGGTTTTTGGTCCAGAGAGGTGCTGGTGGAGCTGGCTGGGTTCATTGAGACCTCTCTTAAACCCCTTGGAAAGGGCAGAGCCATCAGAGAGGTTGAATGCCTGGATTTAGCAAGGCCTTAACATGGTCTCCATAGTGTCCTTATAGCCAATTGGTGATATCTGGACTAAAGAAGCAGACGATGAGGTGGACGGGAGGATGACTGCACGGTCAGGCTCACGTGTCATCAGTGGGACAGAGTCCTTGCAGCCAGTCACTACAGCATCTCTCTGTTCCCAGCACTTGGGCCAACGCTCTTGAACACCTTTATTATCTCCCTGTACGATGGGATGGAGCTCACCTTCAGCTCCTTTGGCAAGCTGAGGGGAGCTCTTGAGCTGCCTCACCTAGTTCCCCCTGCCTCGAGCAGGAGAGTCGCACAAGACATGTTCAAGTCTCTTCCAGCCTGAGTTATCCTGTCATAGAATGAGTCTTTCCCTTGGACAGTTCATTGAAGATAGACCAGGCAGAGGAAGGAGAAAAGACAGCGAGGCCGAAGTAGAGAGATCAAATGTGCCATATAAATACAGTAGTTCTTCTGAGCAATGTTTCTCCATTTGAACAATGGGTAAGAAAATTTATTTTGGTAAGTTCATTGCCATTACACTAATGAGACACCCTCAGCAGAACACCAAACCCTCCCCCTAAGCCCAACAGGTCCGAGGTCTTTGTCCTCTTGGCGATGGCAGCTGCCTCTGCCACCGAGGCCCCAGGAGAAACTTGATTTTGAGGCTCTGGACTTGGTTTCTTCCTCGCCCTGCCTGGGGAGACCAGGAGGTGTTGCACAGTTTTTCTGCACTTGGCATTGCTCACCCTCACATCCCACTATCCCCAGGAAGAGCCCTGAGCCACGCGTGAGGGACAGGATCTGCTTTCCCAGGGCCTGGGGGTCAGGGTTTGGCCTTTCTGCTTCCTAAAACAAACCAAAGGGTTTCGCAGCATTACAGCCCCCTGCACAGTGCCTCTGCCTGCCTGCAAGCACAGCCTCCAGTTATCTGCTCTAACGAGCCCATGGGGAGGCGTTGGCAGTAAGGGCCCTCCCTGGGGCCCATTAATGCTTCAAGGGATTTTAGGTTTTTCTGCTGGCTTTGACTTCTTGAGAGAAGAAGTTCAGTCTCCTCTCATCATCAGAGGTTCATGGACTACAGGCCCCAATACACCGTGGGGCTCATTAAAATGCAGAAAGCCCTAACGAGCTCTTTCTCTTCCTGTAATTTTCTTCAGGTCTTCAAGACTTGTACAGCTAATTGGAGTTGTCTCATAGTGGAGTTAAGAGGAAGATTTCAAAATGCACCTAATAAAAATATTTTTTCAAATGTTCTATTTAATTAATTTCAGTTTAACAAATAGGTGATAGCAGCATTCTGCAACTGATAGTGACCCAGAGTCTCTCCTCAGGAGGTCTGGACAGGTAGGAAAAGCAGTCCCTGGAGGTCTGACGCTGTATGGACAACCTTGCTCCTCACCTCCCCAACCCCACCATTTCTGTCATTGGCCATCTGGGACTTGCTTCCCTTTGCTTTACATCAGGCTTCACTGAGCTCTGGAGCTGAATGTTCCAGCCCCATTGCACCATCTCCCACCTGCTCTCCTTAGAGAACGGGCTGCACACAGCCACAGAGGGAAGTTTCCTCTTGGCAAGCAAAGGAAGGAAAGCATGCTAAAGGTTCATAAACAATAAAACACACTCCTCAACCATATGCTAAGTACAAGCTGCCTCTAATGAGGCTGACTGTCGACAAGGGATAATCTCATGAAAAATGTTTTAGAGAGATAGATACAGAAAGGCAGCTATAAAGATATGAAAGAGTTGGCCCCAAGAGACAATTAGACTCCTGAAAGACAGGACAAGCTTTTAGTCCCTGAAGCTGAAAGCAGCAGCACGGGTGAGAGGTGTCTGAATGAGCAAAGAGTAAGGGAAGGAGAAAACTGGAGACTAATGGAAAGGGCCTTTGTCTAGACAGTCTGCATCTGAAAAGATGACTTTAGAAATGGTCGTTGTATCAGGACAGGGGAAATTATATGAAAGGTTAGAGAAATTAATCCAGAACACAATCCAGCCTTTATCCCTTGATCCAGTCTGACCCGGCAGCAAAGGCCAGCAGTGTCCTGAAGTGTATGAAGAGGACCTTCACCAAAGGAGTGAGGGAAGTGATTGTCTTCCCCTGCTCATCACTCATTAGACCACCTGTACACGACTGTGTCCATTTTGGGGCCCCTAGTTCAAGTGTACTGGGTCTGGCTGGGCTGGGCTTAACTTCCTTCACAGCGGCCCGTCTGGTGCGATGTTTTGCATTTGTGCCCAAACCAGTGTTGGTACCACACCAGTGTTTGGCTGTTGCTGAACAGTGTTTGCACAGTGCCAAGGCCGCCTCTGTGCCTCACTCTGCTCCCTCCCAGCCAGCAGGCTGGAGATGGGCAAGAACAGCTGACCCCAACTGACCAAGGGATTTTCCCTAACGTACGACATTGTGCTCGGCAATAAAAGCTGGGGCAGAGGAAGAAGGAGGTAGGGGGTTTTTTTTTCATTCCAAGAGTCTTCTGCTTGGAGACTGGCTGGGCATCCTTTTTGCTTGTGGGAGGTGGTGAGTGATTGCCTTGTGTGTGCTTGTTCTTACGGGTTGTTGATTTTTTAAAATCTCTTTCTTTCATCTCTTAAGCTGTCTTTATCTTAACCCACAACTTTCCATGCTTATTCTTCCTGTTCTCTCCCCCATCCCACTGGGAAGGGGAGGAAAGAGTGAGCAGCTGGGCCATTGGCCAGAGTCAACCCACCACATCAAGGAAGATGTTGATAACTGGGAGCGAGTTCAGCAGGAGACTGCCAAGATGCTCAGGGCTGGAGCACTTGCCTGGGAGCAGAAACTGAGGGAAAGGGCCTTGTTCAGCCTGGAAAAGGGAAGGCCTCAGGAACCTCATAGCAGCCTGCCAGTCCCTGCGGGATGATTTCAGGACGATGGAGGCGGTCTTGTCACCGTGGTGCTTGGCAGGAGGATAATAGACAATGGTCAGATGTTGAAATAAGGAATGTTCAGGCCGGAGATAAGGAAAATCTCTTTCTCCATGAGGGCATCCAAGCATTGGAGCAGACTTCCCACAGCCATTGTGCCATCTCTGTCCTTGGATGTTTTCCAGCCCCCACGTGGTAAAGCCTTGAGCAACGTGGTCTGACTCCATAGCTGACTCTGCTGTGAGCAGGAGGTTGGACCAGAGCCCTCCTGAGGTCCCATTCAGGACGATGGAAACCAAAATGATGCTGTGGTTCCTTCCCCTCTGGGTCTTCCCTTGATGACAGGAGGGAAAGTTTTCAGGTTCCCCCGCGACCGTGGAAGTGAGCCAGATGTTGGGATAGTCAGACCAGCTCCAGCTTCTTGTCCTCCTCCCGGCAGTGTTGCTCAGATGCAGGGCTGCTTGACAGGTATCCCCAAACAGACCCGATCATTTCCTTTGCTTCACCTTTCATTCCCTTGTCACTCTTTTCCCACCTCTCAACTCCTACTCTTTCATCATCCTTATCCTTTCCCCCCATTTAAAAAGCCAACTCCTTTTCACCGTTTCCCCACTGGCCCTGTGTTTGCTCACTTTGTACCCTCCTTTGGTGTCTCTGAGATGGTTGCCACGGTGCTTTCTACCTTGCTTAGCAACTCCATTACACTAGTTCTCTTTTCTTCTCTGTAGTGTCCTGCAGCTACTTACGTTCTGATCTTGTTAGACACACCACCACTCAGGATGGCCATCGGCACACACACTTTAAAAGCTGGACTGTTGGAGCTTCAGTCCAGAGGGACCTTGGCACACCTGGCATTTGGCCAGCAGAAACCTCAAGGTTTAGCAGGAAAAGCTCGAAAACATCTCCATGCAGCAGCACGGGCAGGGACCTGACTGACTAAGGAGTGCCCTGAGGAGAAGGGCCTGGGAACTGTGACAATGCCATACGAGCCAGGAGGCCTCACATTTTGAAAGGAGAGTGGAGGAACTGGAGAGGGTCCGGAGGAGGTCTGCCAAGACGGAGTGAGGGGCCTAAAGGATAAGCTGCGAGGAGAGTCTGAGGGAACTGGCTCTCTCTAGCCTGCTGAAGTGGAGGCATGGGTTCACCTAGTAAGATCCCACACCTCCCTGGAGGGATGACGGAGCCAACCTGTCTTCACAGTCACCAATGATGTGACAGAAGCAGCAGCCACAAAGTGCCTCTTGGGAGCTTTAGGCTGAACCTTAGGAGAAAGAAAATGGACTAGGAGGAGCGTTGTTGGGATCTCCACCTTTGGAGCTCTTCACGGTTCAGCTGCGCAAAGTTGCAGCCAGCCTGGAGGCTGGACTAGAGATCCCTCCCAGTAATCTCCTTCCCACCAGCCCTTCCACGAGCCTGTGCCTTGCCACATGCCATACGAGAAGAGACTAAGGTGGAGGTGAGGGTCTCCACATCATAGGACAATTCAGAGTGGAAGGGAGCTCAGGAGGTCTCGAGTCCAACGCCCAGCTCCAAGCAGGGACAGCTCTGAGGTCAGACCAGCTTGCTCAGTAAATGTCAGCATCCAGAGAAAGAGTTTGCATGTGAGCCAGGCATCTAAGCCGCCAATACAGTAATGGAGATGAGGCATTTGACCAGCTCCCTGAACATCGCTGTTGGTATGGCATGGCTCCTGAGATTCCTGGGAACAGCCAACTTCTTCTCCAGAAGACTGTGATTCTTCCGCAAGATTCCTGGCACATCTCCAGAGCGTGGGTGCTTTAGGTTTGTAAACAGAAGTGAAAGAATAGCCTCGGACTGGGGTACTACCAATTTAATTTCTATAGCGGGAAGACTGGAGCGATGTCAGCACTTCCAGGTTCTCCTGAATTTAAGGCCTCAGAGAAAGGAGCTGAAGAGAAGAGGTTTGAACTAGCATAGCCTTTTAGATCCTTTCACATGGTGTGGCTCTGGCTCCCCATTTCAATAGTGGCACACAGAAAACCTCACCTGCTTTTCCTTCCCTCCTCCCCAAACCTGACCAAGTGAGGGAGGAAAGGAAGCAGAAAGGCCCTAGGCCTCTGTGAATCAGCTGGAGTCTGGCACTTGGAGACCACAGAGTCATTCCATTGTACATCCGTAAAGCATCAAGCTGGGAGGTGACTCTGCATGTCCAAATGTCCTGGTTTGGGCTGGGATGGAGCTAATTTTCTTCCCAGTAGCTACTGTGTTTTGGATTTAGTACGGGATTTGGTATGTGAAGAATGTTGATAATACCCTGATTGTTATTAGTTGTTCCTGGGAGGTCAAGGACTTTTTTTCAGCTTCCCAGGTTTCGCTAATGTGCAGGTGCAAAAAGCCAGGATGGCTACGGCCAGTGCAGTTGACCCAAACTGGCCGCAGGAAGTATTCCATACCATAGACTTCATGCCCAGTATATAAGTGGGGGTGAGCTGGTGGACAGGGTTCCCTCCCTCTCTCTAACCCACCCCCTCTCTCTTGTGGGAACTTGCTGTTCCGAGATCGCTGCTTGGGATCATTCCGAGATTGCTCTTGGTTTGCTCTGTGATTGTTGCTTGGGTCGGGCTGTGAGAAATTGTGCATCATTCGTTTTGTATATTTTATTACCATTATTATTATTAGTATTAGTATTAATGTATAGTATTATCTTTTCCTTTGCTGTCCTAGTAAAACTGTCTTCATCTCAGTGTGAGTGAGTGGCTGCGTGGTACTCAGCTGCCGGCTGGGCTAAACCACCACACTGAATCAACAAGGTCCACGCACAGACAAGGCGACGTGTATGGCTGTGTTTGGAGACCAGTACACCTACAGCACAGATCAGGCTGGGGCTGAAACTCAGGCCTGGCTTAAATGGTCTCCTGGCCCACAGACAGAGGTGTGTGGGTGGAGGCCGCAGGTGATGCTGGTCAGGGACATGAAGGCCTGTGGATGCTCTTGGGGCCCTGACACTGCCCCCATGGGATCCCCTCTGCCACTGCCCTCCATAGGCCAAATTCTCATTCCCTGAAAGCCAGGGTCTGTGCTTGGCTACTCTCCTTCCCCACATCCCTGAGGATCTGGGAGACCACAATTGCTCAGGAGGACCTTATTATTGTGTCTAAATAGCTGATGGGAGTGAATGAAGTCAAGGGAGACAAATTCATCTCAGGAGTTCCCAGTGACAAGACAAGGGGAGATGGACACAGATAAAACCATATGAATTCCATCAGAACCCAAGGAAAGAGCTTTTCATTGTGAGGATGGTCAAACACTGGGACAGGTCGCCCAGAGACGTTGCGGACTCTCCATCAATGGATGTATTCCAGCCCACCTAGACAAGGTCCAACCTGCTCTGGCTGACCCTGCTTCAGCTGGGGATTGGACTAGATGATCTCCAGAGGTCCCTTCCAACCTCAGCCATTCTGGGAGTATAGAGGAGAAAATGAAGACAGAAAGACACAAACAACTGAAATGCTGTGGAGAGGACCCATGCTGAGAAGAGGAGACCTGTAAAGGAGGAAGGAGCGGCAGAGATTAACTGTTATGTACCCACTGTAACCCGCCATTTCCCATCCGCCTGGTGCCTCTCAGGGCTGGAGTGAGTAGAAGAATTGGGAATGAAGGAGTCATTTGAGCCTGTGGAAAAAGGAGTGGGGTGGGGGAATGGTCTTTAATATTTTTGTTAGTTTCTCACTATCCCAACCTATTGTAATTGGCAATGAATTGGTAATCAGTAAGTGATCTCCCCTTCTTTATCTTGACCCACGAGCTAGTCCAGTCTTATTTTCTCCCTTTGTCCTGTTGGGTAGGGGGAGTGGGGTGAGCACCTGGGTGGATGTCTGGCTGCTGGTCCAAGTTAACCCACCACAGGATTACGTCAGGACTGCTGCATCCACTATGGGGCTGCCGTGCACAAGGAAGAGCCTGACAGACTGGAGCGAGTCCTGCAGAGGCCAGAAGGGTGGCTGGGGCCTGGAGCACCTTATGGAGAAGGAGAAGCTGCGAGAGCTGGGTTTTGAGAAATCCCTCAGAGCCAAGCACTGGAGCGAGGACCCAGGCCAGCTAGTGGGATCTCAGTCAACTTTGTAGGAAGAAACCAGCCTTCAGGCACTGCACCCGGGAGATCTCTGTTTATTCAAGAGCAGCTGCAGCCGGCGATCAGCTCCGGTGCCGGCACGACCTGCAGCGGAGCGTCCTAGCGCAGCGTACAGGGGGGTTTCCTGTAGCGGGGAGCCTCAGAGGGAGCCGAGGGACCTGCCAGGAGCCAGCAGCTCGTGCAAGAGCGGCTGACGAGACCTGGGTGGGGCCAGGAGCCGCGGCGGCTAAGCGCCCCCATGTATAAAAAGCGACCTGGAGCATGGCGAACAGGGCGGGCAAACAGGGCGCGGCACGTCAGGAAGGGCGCGGTGCGGCAGTTTGTGCGGCAGTTGCACAGGCAGTTTGCGCCGGCAGGGCGTGCAGGGAGGGCGCTGAAGCTCCGCCGGCTCGACAGGGAAGGAATGGTGTCCACCCGGCAGAAAGCCATGGCCGCTCCAAGCCTTGCACCCGCCACGGCTGACGCAGCTTCCCAGACGGAGCTGCAGTGGGAACACGCTGCCACCAGGTGTCAGGCTGCAGGGTGTGCCCTACTCTGACGCCAGCACCGGGTGACAGCGGCAGCGAGCACGCCTGTGGGAGGTGTGCCCAGGTAGAGGACCTCCTCCGCCTGGTGACAGAGCTCCGGCAGGAGGTGAGCAGGTTGAGGAGTATCAGGGAGTGCGAGAGGGAGATCGACGAGTGGACTCGCACCCTGCCCTCCCTGAGACAGGCGCAACAGGCAGCCAAGGTGCCTGTCGCGGGGGACTCCCGATCCCGACCCTCTCCCTGCACGGCTGAACACAGGGATGTAGGGGACAGGGGACAGTGGCAACTAGTGCCTTGCCAGCAAGGCAGGCATGTTTCCTCAGCGCCTACCCCACCTTCGCAGGTGCCCTTGCACAATAGGTACGAGGCCCTGCCACTGGAACCAAACAATGACAAGGCTGATGGTTCAGCCAGCCTGGAGGTGCCGCCGAGGACTAGTCAGCCCAGGGCCTGCATCAAAACTGCCCCCACAAAGGAAAACAAGAGACGGGTCGTTGTCATAGGTGACTCCCTTCTGAAAGGCACAGAAGGGCCCATATGCAGATCGGACCCACTGCTTAGGGAAGTCTGCTGCCTCCCTGGGGCCCGGGTCAAGGATGTGAAGAGGAAGCTTCCCACCCTAGTACGGCCCTCAGACTACTATCCCCTGTTGATCTTCCAGGTAGGCAGCGACGAGGTGGCAAAAAGAAGTCCCGGGGCAATCAAGAGGGACTTCAGGGCCTTGGGGCGACTGGTTAAGGGATCAGGAGCACAGGTAGTGTTCTCCTCTATCCCTCCAGTTCTGGGGAAGGATGAGGGAAGAAACTGGAGGAGCCAGCAGATCAACAACTGGCTCTGAGCCTGGTGTCACCAGCAGGACTTCGGGTTCTTTGACCATGGATTGGTTTACATGGCACCAGGCCTGCTGGCGGCAGACGGGGCACACCTGTCCCAAAGGGGGAAAAGGATCCTAGCAGAGGAGTTAGCAGGGCTCATTGAGAGGGCTTTAAACTAGATTTGAAGGGGGAAGGGGATAAAACTAGGCTTGCTAGAGAGAAGCCTGGGGGTGGCACACCAATGAATGAGGGATGGCGTGCCAGCGAGGCCCTTCGGTCAGCTGTCTCAGATGAGGTAGGACAGAGAGACCCGTGCGGCAGCAGGGACACAGGGGTCATTGATCTGTTAGGAACCACGGAAACGCCTGAGATGGGACATGTAGGAATTAGGACTTCTCCCACCACAAAGGCAACAGGATCATTAGCCCAGCTGAGGTGCATCTACACAAATGCACGGAGCATGGGCAACAAACAGGAGGAGCTTGAGGCCATTGTGAAAGGGGAAAACTCTGACATAGTTGCCATCATGGAAACATGGTGGGATGACACGCATAGCTGGAATGCTGCGATGGACGGCTATAAACTCTTTAGAAGGGATAGGCAAGGAAGGAGAGGCAGTGGGGTAGCCCTCTATGTTAAGGAGAGCCTGGACTGCCTTGAGCTCGAGGACGGTGACGCGAGGGTTGAGTGCCTATGCGTAAGAATCAGGGGGAAGGCCACCAAGGCAGATATTGTGGTGGGAGTCTGTTATAGACCACCCAACCAGGACGAGGAGGCAGATGAAGTATTCTACAGGCAGCTGGGAGAAGCCTCACGATCGCTGGCCCTTGTTCTCGTGGGGACTTCAACTTGCCAGATGTCTGCTGGAAATACAATGCAGCAGAGAGGAAACAGTCCAGGAGGTTCCTGGAGTATGTGGAAGAGAACTTCCTCACGCAGCTGGTGAGGGAGCCCACGAGGGAAGGTGCCCCACTGGACCTGTTGTTTGTGAAGAGAGAAGGTCTTGTGGGTGATGTGACGGTTGGAGGCCGTCTTGGGCACAGTGACCACGAAATGATAGAGTTTTCGATTCTCAGAGAAGTAAAGAGGAGGGTCACCAGAACTGCCACCTTGGACTTCTGGAGGGCAGACTTTGGCCTGTTTAGGAGTCTGGTTGGCAGAGTCCCTTGGGAGGCAGTCCTGGAGGGCAAAGGCGTCCAGGAAGGCTGGACATTCTTCAAAACGGAAATCTTAACGGCGCAGGAGCAGGCCGTCCCCATGAGCTGAAAGATGAGCCGGCGGGGAAGAAGACCGGCCTGGCTGAGCAGAGAGCTCCGGCTGGAACTTAGGAAAAAAAAGAGTCTACAATCTTTGGAGGAAGGGGCAGGCAACTCAGGAGGACTACAAGGATGTTGTGAGGTTATGTAGGGAGAAAATTAGAAGGGCCAAGGCCCAACTAGAACTTAGTCTGGCTGCAGCCATAAAAGACAACAAAAAGTCCTTCTACAAATACATTAATAATAAAAAGGGGGCTAAGGAAAATCTCCCTCCTCTATTGGATGCGGAGGGAAACTTAGTGTCAAGGGACGAGGAAAAGGCTGAGGTGTTAAATGCCTTCTTCGCCTCAGTCTTTAACAGCAAGGGAAGTTGCTCTCTGGGCACCCAGCGCCCTGAGCAGGAAGACAGGGATGGGGAGCAGAATGAAGACCCCGTAGTCCAAGGGGAAATGGTCAGTGACCTGCTACGCCACCTAGACACGCACAAGTCTATGGGGCCGGATGGGATCCACCCAAGGGTGCTGAAAGAGCTGGCAGAAGTGCTCACCAAGCCACTCTCCATCATTTATCAGCAGTCCTGACTAACTGGGGAGGTCCCAGTTGACTGGAGGCTGGCAAATGTGACGCCCATCTACAAGAAGGGCCGGAAGGAGGATCCGGGGAACTACAGGCCTGTCAGCCTGACCTCGGTGACCGGGAAGGTTATGGAGCAGGTCATCTTGAGTGCCATCACGCGGCACGTACGGGACAACCGGGTGATCAGGCGCAGTCAGCATAGGTTTATGAAAGGCAGGTCCTGCCTGACCAGCCTGATCTCCTTCTACGACATGGTGACCTGCCTAGTGGATGAGGGAAAGGCTGTGGACGTTGTGTACCTGGACTTCAATAAAGCCTTTGACACCGTCTCCCACAGCATCCTCCTGGAGAAACTGGCTACCCATGGCTTGGATGGGCGTACTCTGCGCTGGGTAGGAAACTGGCTGGATGGCCGGGCCCAAAGAGTTGTGGCGAATGGAGTTAAATCCGGTTGGCGGCCGGTCACAAGTGGTGTTCCCCAGGGCTCAGTACTGGGGCTGGTCCTGTTCAATATCTTTATCAATGATCTGGATGAGGGGATTGAGGGCACCCTCAGTAAGTTTGCAGATGACACCAAATTGGGAGGGAGTGTTGATCTGCTGGAGGGCAGGCAGGCGCTACAGCGGGACCTGGACAGGCTGGATTGATGGGGCGAGGCCAATTGTATGAGGTTCAACAAGGCCAAGTGCCGGGTCCTGCACTTGGGTCACAACAACCCCAGGCAATGCTACAGGCTTGGGGGGGAGTGGCTGGAAAGCTGCCTGGTGGAAAAGGACCTGGGGGTGTTGGTTGACGGCCGGCTGAAGATGAGCCAGCAGTGTGCCCAGGTGGCCAAGAAGGCCAATGGCATCCTGGCCTGTATCAGAAATAGTGTGGCCAGCAGGAGTAGGGAGGTGATTGTCCCCCTGTACTCGGCCCTGGTGGGGCCGCACCTCGAGTACTGTGTTCAGTTTTGGGCCCCTCTCTACAAGAAAGACATTGAGGTGCCGGAGCATGTCCAGAGACGGGCAACGAGGCTGGTGAAGGGTCTGGAACACAAGTCCTATGAGGAGCAGCTGAGGGACCTGGGGATGTTTAGGCTGGAGAAAAGGAGGCTGAGGGGAGACCTTATTGCTCTCTACAACTACCTGAAAGGAGGTTGTAGAGAGGTGGGGGTCGGACTCTTCTCCCTAGTAACATGTGATAGGACAAGAGGAAATGGCCTCAAGTTGCGCCAGGGGAGGTTTAGATTGGACATTCATAAAAATTTCTTCCCCGAAAGGGTTGTCAGGCATTGGAACAGGCTGCCCAGGGAGGTGGTGGAGTCCCCATCCCTGGAGGTATTCAAAAGACATTTAGACGAGGCCCTAAGGGATATGATTTAGTGGTGGACTTGGCAGTGATAGGTTAATGGTTGGACCCGATGATCTTGGAGGTTTCTTCCAACCAGAACAATTCTATGATTCTATGAAGAGATGATGTTGTGAGTGTCCTTGGGTGTGGACATCCTGTGATACCGGCACAATGAAAATCATTGGCCTGATCCATGATTGTGACATCGAGGGGATGGTTAAACGCTGGGGGAGAGAACAACCAACAGAGATCATTGAGAGAGAATGCACATGAGTGGGGACCCTGGTGTGATGTGCTTGGTATTCATGCACTGCCTGGCATCCACTGGATAGAGAAAGGACACAGCTTACGTCACTGCAGGGGTGGGATTCAGTCACTGGCCCAAAGGCACCGACTCTGTCGGAGATGCCCTGGGTGGTGCCTGTCCCACAACTAGTCTGAATGGGAATGGGGTTCCTGTAGATGACCTGTGCTGTCCATGTCAGCTGCAGGCAGTTGTGCTGGAGAGCCCTGGCATCTCACATAGCACTACAGGCCTCTATTTAGATATTAAACTAAGATTCAGCTGCCCTGAATTAGTTTAGACCATTAGAGTGCAAGGGATGCACTTGACAAAACTGCCATTATACTTGAAGGACATGTAGAGAATACAGCTGATGGAGAACAGGGAGGCTTAGCTCTCCCTATGGCACATGGCTCCATTAGGTCAGCTGAATACCTCTATAGGCTGCCCAGGACATAAGGAATGTCTACAGGTTCAGTTGTCCTACATGTGGGCATCTGATGTCGTTCCACCTGGCACATTTAATTTCCCAGCAGCCTCCAAGAAGATGCCCCCAGATGCTGCCCTGTCTCCCAGCATTGCTCCACAAGAGCTTGCAGCCACCTGCACACATCTTAGTCCAGCTCCTGAACCTCAAATGTCACCAGGTGTCTGTGTCTGAAGAGCTCACTGCTGCCTTCATCTCCATTATTGCCAGGGGAGCTGAGACAAGGAGCTCACATGCAGGTGCCTCTTCTGTGCCCACCTGAAGTGAGGCAAGAGGAATCCCACCCCTGTGGGTTGTGGTCTGCATGGCAGGGAGCTGAGACCCCTTCTAGCCCCAGGACTACAGACCCAGGATGAGATGCCTCAATTGACTCTGCTGAGTCCCTTCCCTCAGCAGGGGTAAAGGAGATCCCTCCCTGTCACTGTCTGGGTGTCCGGCCTAAATATAGGGCAAGACAAAGTGATTATAGGACCTAACTCTGTCGCTGATAGGAGAAATGACAAGTGTCTCTCCCCAGCTGTGGGAGGGAACATCAGGGATTGCTTCAGGCTGTTTCCCAGCAGGTTCCCCTGGAGCCCCAGGGACACCTGGGGGGAGCCCCGAGGGGGCAGAGAAAGTGCTGCCTTGGGCTGGGCCTCTGCTGCTGAGCTGGGCCGGGCTCCTGGGACGGAGGGAGCTGATGGCAAGTGGGCAGCGCTGCAGAGAGACAGCTCTGCCCAGGAGCAGCTCCTCTGCAAAGCGCAGCAGGGCTGAGGGCACTGCCTGCAGGCCCCGAGGGGAGAGGAGCCAGGCAGAGGGAGCTTAAAGGCAGCCTGGGGTGGGAGGATGCTGAGAGCTCACTGGGCGAGAAATCTTCACAGCCTTTGACACGGTAAGTCTCTGGGTGCAGGGATCTCCTAAAGCTGGTACATCCCACAGTTTACAGAGTCTGTCAGGATGTCTCTCACTGTATCCTTGCTGTAGAGGAAAAGAACATGCTGCCGAGCAGGGCTTCCCTGCTGCCCTGTCAGAGGGACAGGGCATGACAGCTGCCTTCTGCTGGGGACAGCTGCAGGGGTGTGCAGGCAGGGGTGGCCAGGGCTGTCCTTCAGAGCAGGGTCCCTGCGCCCCAGGGGCTGTGTGCTGGGGCAGGGACTCTGCTGCCTGCCAGGGTCAGCACTCAGCCTGCCCAGGGAGCTCCCCACGGCGCTGTGGGGAGAAGCTGTGGGTGCAAGGAGTGACCCCTGGCAGGGCAGGGTCCTTCTGCTGTCGAGAGGGTGCTGCGTGGTTCAGGGCTGCTCACAGCTCCCCTTCACCCCCAGAATATTTCCTAAGGGATGTCTGAAGGAGAAGGCCACGGCAGGGATCACCATAAAGATGATGAAGCTTTCCTGAATGTGTGTTTTCCTGCAGCTCCAGAAAAGGTCTTGGAGGAAGAATCTCAGGGAAAAAAAGTCACTGCAGGGCCCTTTATTTTCTTTAAAAACACAGAGAGCATGGCTCCATATTTACACAGCCCCTCTGTCAGAACAGAAAAGCAGACAGTGAATTAGAAAGAGGATGACAACATTACTACAAGTAAAACACCACCACCAATAACAAAAAATACAGATGACAGGCTGGGCCTGTAATGAGTTAAATTATAACTGTGAGGCACAAGAATACTGACAGTTTATTGCTTCAGAATAACACCCAGTCATCAGTTTCCACACTGCATCCTTGAGTTCCTGGTTCCTCATGCTGTAGATGAGGGGGTTCACTGCTGGAGGCACCACAGAGTACAGAACTGCCACCACCAGGTCCAGGGATGGGGAAGAGATAGAGGGGGGCTTCAGATAGGCAAACATGCCAGTGCTGAGAAACAGGGAGACCACGGCCAGGTGAGGGAGGCACGTGGAAACCGCTTTGTGCCGCCCCTGCTCAGAGGGGATCCTCAGCACGGCCCTGAAGATCAACACATAGGACACCACAATGAACACGAAACAGCCAAATATTACTAAGAGACTAATCACAATAAGCCCAACTTCCCTGAGGTAGGAGTGTGAGCAGGAGAGCTTGAGGATCTGGGGGATTTCACAGAAGAACTGGTCCAGGGCATTGCCTTGGCAGAGGGGCAGTGAAAATGTATTGGCCATGTGCAGCACAGCATAGAGGAAACAACTGCCCCAGGCAGCTGCTGCCATGTGGACACAAACTCTGCTGCCCAGGAGGGTCTCGTAGTGCAGGGGTTGGCAGATGGCAACATAGTGGTCGTAGGCCATGACAGTGAGAAGAGAAAACTCTCCTGAAATGAAAAAGACAAGCAGAAAGAGCTGTGCAGCACATCCCAAGTAGGAGATGGCCCTGGTGTCCCAGAGGGAATTGGCCATGGCTTTGGGGACAGTGGTGGAGATGCAGCCAAGGTCGAGGAGGGAGAGGTTGAGGAGGAAGAAGTACATGGGGGTGTGGAGGTGGTGGTCACAGGCTACGGCGGTGATGATGAGGCCGTTTCCCAGGAGGGCAGCCAGGTAGATGCCCAGGAAGAGCCAGAAGTGCAAGAGCTGCAGCTCCCGTCTGTCTGCAAACGCCAGGAGGAGGAACTTGGTGATGGAGCTGCTGTTGGACATTTGCTGCCTGTGGGCATGGGGCACTTTCGCAGGAGAAAAAGACATTGACAATTTAGAGTAGATTGTCTGAGCAAAATCAAAGCCATTTCCCATAGACCGCCCCCCCCCTGTCACATGCAGACACCCTTTTCCTTTTCCAGGAGACCTTCCTGCAGCATGTGGACTCCCATTGCTAAGGAACCGGCATGGTAAAGGCAGGGGAAATGCCATTTCCCCTGGAGAGTATTCTTCGATGTCAGAAACCCTCAGGATTTTTCTGAGGGAGAACAGAATGAGTCCTGCGAGGCAAGAGTTTTGGCTATGCCTTAGTGCAGAGTGAGGGGAGCTGGTCTCTCCCTCCATCTAGTTCACAGTTTCCCTGTGCTTGCACCTTTCTGGAACCCCTGGGAAACTGCCCTCAGGGACAAGGGGGCAGAACAGAGCTGGCAGATCTTTAAGAAGGCTTTCCATAGAGCACAAGAGCTCTCAATCCCCAGGTGCAAGAAAATGAGCAAAGGTGGCAAGAGACCAGCATGGCTGAGTCGAGACCTGCTGGTCAAACTAAAAGGCAAAAAGGAAATGCATAGGCAGTGGAAGCAGGGACGGATATCCTGGGAAGAGTATAGGGACGCTGCCCGGTTATGTAGGGACGGGGTCAGGAAGGCCAAGGCACGGCTAGAGCTGAACTTGGCAAGGGACACGAAGAATAATAAGAAGGCCTTCTACAGGTATGTCAACCAGAAAAGGAAGGTGAAAGAAAGCATACCCCCCCTGAAGAGCAGGAGCGGCAAACTAGTGTCAACGGACGAGGAGAAGGCTGAGGTACTCAACGACTTTTTTGCCTCAGTCTTCACTGGCAACCTCTCCTCCCACACCTCTCGAGTGGATGGGCTGCAAGACGGGGACTGGGGGAGCAAAGTCCCTCCCACGGTAAGAGAAGATCAGGTTCGTGACTACCTGAGGAACCTGAACGTGCATAAGTCTATGGGACCTGACGAGATGCATCCCAGAGTCCTCAAGGAATTGGCTGATGTAGTTGCCAAGCCACTCTCCATGGTATTTGAAAGGTCATGGCAGTCAGGCGAAGTCCCTGGGGACTGGAAAAAAGGAAACGTAGTACCCATCTTTAAAAAGGGTAGGAAGGAGGACCCTGGGAACTCCCGACCTGTCAGCCTCACCTCTGTGCCTGGGAAGATCATGGAACAGATCCTCCTAGAAACGATGCTGAGGCACATGGAGGACAGGGAGGGGATTGGAGACAGCCAGCATGGCTTCACCAAGGGCAAGTCCTGCCTGACCAACCTAGTGGCCTTCTACGATGGGGTGACTGCATCAGTGGACAAGGGCAAAGCAACCGATGTCATCTATCTGGACTTCTGTAAGGCCTTTGACACGGTCCCCCACAACAACCTTCTCTCGAAACTGGAGAGATATGGATTTGATGGGTGGACTGCTCAGTGGATGAGGAATTGGTTGAATGGTTGCATCCAGCGGGTAGTGGTCAATGGCTCAACGTCCAGATGGAGACCGGTGACAAGTGGTGTCCCTCAAGGGTCCGTATTGGGACCGGTCCTTTTTAACATCTTCATCGATGACATAGACAGCGGGATCGAGTGCACCCTCAGCAAGTTCGCGGACGACACCAAGCTGAGTGGTGCGGTGGATACGCTTGAGGGTCGGGATGCCATCCAGAGGAACCTGGACATGCTTGAGAGGTGGGCCTGGGCGAACCTTATGAGGTTCAACAAGGACAAATGCAGAGTCCTGCACCTGGGTCGGAGCAACCCCCGGTATCAGTACAGGCTGGGGGATGCAGGGATGGAGAGCAGCCCTGCCGAGAAGGACTCGGGGGTGCTGGTGGATGAAAGGCTGGACATGATTCGGGGGTGCTGGTGGATGAAAGGCTGGACATGAGCCAACAATGTGCACTGGCAGCCCAGAAGGCCAACTGTATCCTGGGCTGCATCAAAAGAAGCGTGACCAGCAGGTCGAGAGAGGTGTTATTCTGAAAAGCCACCAGACACTGCTGAGAGCAGAGGGATCCACTGCACACAACAAAATGTCTCACCCTTTCTCAAGGTCTCAGCACCCCACTTCTAGCCAAGGACACACGTGCCTCATGTCACCAACCCAACAGCATTTCCTCAGTCACAGAGTCTCTGTTTTCTTCATGGGGCTTTGAGATAAAACAGAGGTGTTATGAGATCATCCTTGAGGGCAGCTCGCCGATTAGAAGGACACCTCAAGGAGATAGCCAAGTGCCCAAACGATGGCATCTCAGTAAGAGTCCGCTCATTCCCCAGCCCCACAGACTGACCAGATCTCCACAGGGGAGAGGAAATTTGGGACACTTGTTCCCATGGACACACCTGCAGGAAAGGACCCACAAGATCAGCCTGTGACTCTGCAGCTGAAACTCCCATCCCCAGAGAGCCTGACAGCAAGAAGGAAATAGCAATAACAGTAACACAGACCCGTGAAGAAAGAAGGCAAATACCAGCGAGGGTGGGGCTGCGAGAGGCCAGGGCAGAGGCAGCCGGGTGCTCGGGACAGCGTTCCCCTTACCCAGCTGGGCACGCCCCCTCCCAGGCACCAACATTGCCGGGCGGCTGCTCTCAGCCCCTGTGCTCTGCAGAGGGAACGGGGCCCGTGGCTGGAGAGCTGCCCCACGGCTCTGCTGGAGCTCTGGCCGCAGAGGAGGGGGTTCACGCCTTGGAGCCCATGGCCCTGAGGGCAGAGGCTTTGCTGGGGGGGAGAGGAGGCAAGGGGGCTTGCTCAGAGGAAGGGGTCGGAATTGGAGGGAATGATAGGGAGTTTCTGGTATTTTCCCTCCCATAATATTTTTGTTTGTTTGTTTCCTCTCATTCCCAGATCATATCCCTGCTGCCTGGAGATTTTCCTCCTGGGAGGTGTTTCCCTGTGCCATGTCTTTTCCCTGTCAGAGCTCACAGACACCATCTCGCTCACTGTGCACTGACCCCGGCCCTACAGAAACCTGCGTGTTTGCAGGGCCCTGGCTGGGCACATGTCCCTGTTTGCAGGTGGAAAAGGGCAGGTCACAAAGACCCTGATGGGTCTAGCAAAGGTGATGCTGGTGCTGTCCGCAGGCAGAGGAGTGGCTGAAGGCACTTTAGGAAGCTCCTATAAGACTTACTGATGACTCAGAGTTGCAGCTCAGGAGTCTCAGTGACTTCTTCAAAGCTGACAGCTCCTTTTCCATTTATCCCTTTTCCACTTATCCCTTTTCCACTACTCCCCCACCCCAAATAGGAAAATGAAAACACACATTCAGGAAAGCTTCATCATCTTTATGGTGATCCCTGCCGTGGCCTTCTCCTTCAGACATCCCTTAGGAAATATTCTGGGGTTGAACGGGAGCAGTGAGCAGCCCTGACCCATGCAGCACTCTCTTGACAGCAGAAAGACCCTGCCCTGCTGGGGGTCGCTCCTTCCACCCACAGCTTCTCCCCACAGCGCCGTGGGGAGCTCCCCGGGCAGGCTGAGTGCTGACCCTGGCAGGCGGCAGAGTCCCTGCCCCAGCACACAGCCCCTGGGGCGCAGGGACCCTGCTCTGAAGGACAGCCCTGGCCACCCCTGCCTGCACACCCCTGCAGCTGTCCCCAGCAGAAGGCAGCCGTCACACCCTGTCCCTCTGACAGGGCAGCAGGGAAGCCCTGCTCGGCAGCATGTTCTTTTCCTCTACAGCAAGGATACAGTGAGAGACATGCTGACAGACCCTGTAAACTGTGGGATGTACCAGCTTTAGGAGATCCCTGCAGCCAGAGGCTTACCGTGGCAAGGGCTGTGAAGATTTCTTCCCCAGTGAGCTATCAGCACGCTCCCACCCCAGGCTGCCTTTAAGCTCCCTCTGCCTGGCTCCTCTCCCCTCGGGGCCTGCAGGCAGTGCCCTCAGCCCTGCTGCGCTTTGCAGAGGAGCTGCTCCTGGGCAGAGCTGTCTCTCTGCAGCGCTGCCCACTTGCCATCAGCTCCCTCCGTCCCAGGAGCCCGGCCCAGCTCAGCAGCAGAGGCCCAGCCCAAGGC
The DNA here is from genome assembly GCA_009819775.1 of Phoenicopterus ruber ruber. NCBI lineage: Eukaryota > Metazoa > Chordata > Aves > Phoenicopteriformes > Phoenicopteridae > Phoenicopterus > Phoenicopterus ruber. The sequence goes on along the minus strand of WNMK01000048.1, from coordinate 277,144 downwards.
AGCACTTTCTCTGCCCCCTCGGGGCTCCCTCCAGGTGTCCCTGGGGCTCCAGGGGAACCTGCTGGGAAACAGCCTGAAGCAATCCCTGATATTCCTCCCTCAGCTGGGAGAGACACATCTTTCCAGCAGCCGCATCGCCCCATCAGAAATGGAGCTGGGCAGGAGAATCACTTTTTTTGTCCCATATTTAGGCAGGACACCAGGAAGGTGACAGGGAAGGATCTAATTTTTCCAGGCTGGGGGGATGTCTTCTGTTGAGTGAATTTAGGCATTTCATTCTGGGTGTGTAGTCCTCTGGCTAGAAAGACGTTCAGCTCTCTTTTGTCCATGCCATGTCTCTGCTCTGAAGCAAAGCCTTTGCACACACCAGGTCTTGGACACTTGGTACCAGGTTTCCATATGGCAAGGCTGAGCTTGCCTGGTTCCACAGCTGGGGTGCTTCAGCCCAAACGTGCAGCAGTGCCCTCAGACAGGATGGGCTGGAGCCATTACTGTTGGGGACAGAGCTGTGAAGGGGATGGAATCGATTGCCAAGGCGTGGTGTCCGAGCTCACTACAGCTGGTGTTCAAGGACAGCATTCTCCAAGCACAGCAATGGTCCAGATTTAAGTTCAGTCTAAACCTGTCAGGCCACTCAAGGGCACCATAGTGAGTGTTTCCTACTTCAGGAACAGTTAAAGAAGAAACAAAGACTGTGTGGCCACTGCGAATTTAGTAAGAGCAGGTGGAGACAGATCTGAGCTTCTCTGTGTTCTCTTCTCCTCCGTCTTCCCCAGCAAGGTGTCCCAGGCCTCTGTGACTCGAGGCAGGACTCTGGAGGAGAACAACCACAGTGGATGGGGATCAAGTCAGAGATCACTTGAGCAAATGCAATCCTTACCAGTCCATGGGACCAGAGGGATGGTATCCCAGGGAGCTGCGAGAGCAGGCTGCTGTCACAGTGAGGCCGCTCTCCATCATCTTTGAAAGGCCATGGAGATTGGGGGAACTCCTTGATGACTGGCAGCACCCAAATGCTGCGTGCACCTTTCAAAAATGGTCAGTGAATGAGTAGGAGGACTCCGGGCTGTGCCCCAGAGCGTGTCCACTCGGTTCCCATTTCTGGGTGTCTGGAAGAGAAGGTGACTGGGTTTACCCAGGGGAGCTTGTGCCTAGCCAGCCTCTTTGCTTTCTGTGATGAAAGGACAGGAGCGCTGGACGTGGGGAGGGCAGTGGTGGTCTTTTACCTGGAGGTCAGCAAGGCTTTCAGCATCATCCCCCACAATGTTCTTGTGCCCAAGTTAGGATATTATGGCCTGCATGGGTGGATGAGTAGATGGGTAAATAACCAGATGGATGGTCGGGCTCAGAGGGACGTGGTCAATGCATGGAACTCTGCCTGGAGGGATCTAGCTAGTAGGGTCCTGCTGGGGTCTGTCCTGCCACCTGCCCTATTTAACGTGTTCTTAATGACCTGGAGGAGACAAGAGGGTGATTTTTCATAGCATTTTTAAATGACACTGCATTGAGGAGAGCAGACATTACACTGGAGGGCAGGGCTGCCATCCCATGGGACATAGACAGGCTGCAGGGATGTGCCAAAAGGAACCTCATGATATGCAATAGGGACAAATCCAAAGCCCTGCCCCCAAGGTGGACTAAGCCCCTGCAGTGACAGAGGCCAGGGGCTGCGTGGCTGGGTAGCAGCTCTGTGGGAAAGGCTCTGGTGGTCCTTGGGTTGCATCAGGCAAAACAGGAGCCATCAGCCAGGAAGGCCAACAGCATCCAGGGCTGTGTGAGCAGGAGCACATCCAATGGAAGTGATTATGCCCCTCTCCTCAGATCATTTTAGAACAGATCCAGAATACTTCCCTAGGCTTTGACCCCGCCCAGTGCCAGAGAGACCTTGGCAAAGTGGAGCCAGTTCAGTGGAGGGCCACCACGGTGGTCAGGGCTGGAGCACTTGCAACGTGAGAAGAAGTGAGCTGGGTTTGTTCAGCCAGGAAAAAGGAAGATCTTGGGGGATCAGGCAGCAGCATGGCACTGTTCTCAGGAAGACTGGGTCAGGCTCATGTCCATGGTGCAAGACAAAAAGACAAGAGGCAATGGGCTGAAACAAGAGAGGGTCAGGGTACATAGAGGGACATGACGACAGTCAAATGCTGGAAGTTGTTTCCCAGAGAGCGTGCACCGGCTCTATCCCAGAAATTGACCAAACCATGTTTGGATAAAGCCCTGAGTAACCTGGTCTGGCTCTGCTTTGTGCAGGAGGTTGGTCAAGAACCCTCCCAAATCCCTTCCAGCCTGAAGGCTGCTGTCCTTCCTTCCCCTTCCTGTTTTCAAATGAGGGAAAGCTCTCAGGTTCTCCCTGACCACAGAAGTAATTCACATCAGGTGCAGGGCTGCTTCACAGGTGCCCCCAAACAGCCCTGACCACATCCTTGGCTTCCCTTTTCATTTCCCCCTGCCCAAGTTGTTCTCTGTTACCCTCCAAAAGAAGAGCCTACCATGTTCATCCTTTATTGGCCCTGCATTTCTTGTCTTGTACCCTCTTATGGTACTTCTGAGATGGCTGCTGTAGTGGTTTTTCACCTTGGGTTGCAACTCAGTTAAACACATCATTCTCTTCCTTTACCTGTAGTGTCCTGCAGTTCCGCATATTGCTATCTTGCTGAGCATTGGCCCACAGATCTTAAATGCTGACATGTTGGAGTTTCAGTCCAAGTTTTTCTAGGTGAAGGGGGCAAGGTCTGCCCTGGGAGCAGAATAAGGCCCATGCAGGAGGACCAGCTGTGACGTGACTGGCTGAGGAGTGTCCTGAGGAGAAGGGCATGGGAGTTATGATGGATGCCATACGAGCCAGTGAGTTTCCCGTTTTGAAAGGTGGATGGAGAAACTGGAGAAAGTCAAGAGGACATCTGTCATGGTGGGGTTCAGGGCATAAAGCACGTGAGCTGTGTGAAGAGGTGGAGGGATCTGCGGCTCTTTAGTCTGCTGAAGGAGAGGCGCAGGGCAGTCTAAAAGCAGCTGAATCCTGGCAGAGGCAACAGCCACAAGCTTCCTCCTGGGACCTTCACACTGGGCCTTTGGAGAAGCTGGATAGAGGGTGGTGCTGCCCTGCAGCAGGACATCCCGAGACTCTCTGCAATCTCCAGCTTTGGAGGTTTTCAGATTTCAGCCAACCTGACCCTGGAATTGGCGATACCCCACCCTTTGCTGGGAGGCTGGACCAGAGATCCCAGCACTCCCTTTCCCAACAACCCTTCCATAAGCCTGTGCCTTGCAGTGCGCCCCAGGAGAAAGGATTCAGCTGGAGGTGGGGGTCTCTACAGCAGAGGGTCATAGGACAATTCAGGGAGGAATGGTCCTGTACTCAGGAGGGCTCTAGTTCTACCTTTGGGTCCAAGCAGGACCAGCTCTGAGGTCCGAGCAGGTTGCCCCAAAAACATCAACATCCCTGTACAGAGTCTGCACATGTGCCAGGCATCGAAGCCACCGTTACGGAAATGGAGACAAGGCATTTGACCAGCTCCTTGAACCCAGGAACCGCTATGCCATGCCTCCTGAGATCCCTGGGAACACCTAAGCTTTATGTGCAGAGGAGCGTAAGTCCTCTTTTGACTAGGTTAGTTTCATTTTACATGCTGAAATGCAGGACAGATGAAAGGAGCTCAGAGATCCCAGGCTCTCTGCTGCACAGTTAGGACTTCAGAGGGTGGAAATGCAGGTAACGGTGTTGTGGTAGTGAACACCACATGGAAGTGTTGGCTTCCTTTGTGCCTTTGCACTAACCTGGGATATGTCCCTTGGCCGCCTTTGGCTAAAAAAGAAGCAGCTCCCCTCTTCCACCTCCCTCTCCTGCACACAACAGGGAGAAAAGAGATGAAGCAGGGGTAATTCAAGGGCAATACTGTCTAAGAAGTGTAACATATAAATGATAACAAAGAGCCATCAGTGAGAGAAAAAGCACTGGTTTAAGAACTTCATGCCAGAGGCTAACCCCTGAGCACTTATGGCTATTTTGTAAAGTAAAAATGAAAGTTGGGAATGAAATGAAAGTGCTTTAATTAATCATAATGAATTATAAGGGGGGGTTGGACTAGATGATCTCCAGAGGTCCCTCCCAACCCCTACCATCTGTGACAAGAAGGAATTCCCTTACAGCACTGTGCTGTTACTGTTATTAGTGACAGTACCACTAATTCCAAAACATCCTTAAGAGCTTCTCTATTTTTCTCATTTCCAAAGCTCAGCCTACTCAGATTGTCAAAGCACTACCTCAAATCTCTGCAACCCAAATCTCTCCAACCTGCTCTCAGCAAAGCTCTTTTACTCCAGGACACTTCTCACCGTCACTTCAATACACTGCCCAGTCTCTGTCTTTCAGCTGGGTGAAGGCAGGGTATTCCTTTGCAAAGCCTTCCCTACAAAAGTCTTTTCTACATGCTGATCCCACTGGTATCGCCTCATGCTGTGTACCACTCCATCCTCCTCCTGCAGAGCTCCACTGGATGGGCAGTTTTCCTGTTTCTATCGCACTCATTCACCTTCACAATCTTTTTGTATTGTACGCACATCAAATATTGTCTCAGGAAACACATTTGTCCCCCGCAGCATCAGCCATTTCCAATTGCAGGCTGCGATATTTCCCCTCTTGGAGCAGACATTGTGCAAAGCTGCTCCATGGATGGGAACACACTTCAGTGCTGCACATGCGTTTGGGCTAAAAACCCCACTGGGCTAGTTTTTCAGAGGCAGCTTCAGAGTGGCAAAGCAGATTCAGTACCTCAGTGCTTGTGCTGGTCTGGGCTGAGATAGAGTTAATTTTCTTCCCAGTAGCTGGTATGGGGCTGTGTTTTGGATTTGTGCTGGAAACAGGGTTGATAACACAGGGATGGTTTCGTTACTGCTGAGCAGCACTTGCACAGAGTCAAGGCCTTTTCTGCTCCTCACCCCACCCCACCAGCGAGGAGGCTGCGGGGGCACAAGGAGTTGGGAGGGGACACAGCCGGGACAGCTGACCCCAACTGACCCAAGGGATATCCCACACCATATGACATCATGCTCAGCATATAAAGCTGGGAAAGAAGAAGGAAAGGGAGGACGTTCGGAGTGATGGCATTTCTCTTCCCAAGTAACCATTATGCGTGATGTCCTGCTGTCCTGGAGATGGCTGAACACCTCCCTGCCCATGGAAAGGAGTGAACGAATTCCTTGGTTTGCTTTGCTTGCATGCGTGACTTTTGCTTTCCCTATTAAACTGCCTTTGTCTCAACCCATGAGTTTTCTCACTTTTACCCTTTTGATTCTCTCCCCCATCCCACCAGCGGGGAGAGGGCGAGTGGCCGTGTGGGGCTTAGTTGCCGGCTGGTGTTAAACCATGACAAACAGAAACTCCACAGGTCTCTGGGACCCTATTCTAGTGCTGGACTGTCCCCCTGGTGATTTTTTTTTTTTTTTTATTCTTTATGTCAAGTTAGTCAAGCATTACACAACTCGGTGCAAGACACCATAGCAGGGGAAGATGACCTTTGTGTCTTTTAACTTCTTGAAGCTGATTCCACGCAGGGACACTGTAGATAGTCCATGGGGTCTAGCAGGTGGTTTCTCAAACCTGAGAGCAGTCATCTCTTCATCGATTGTGTCACTCTCGGGGCCTCATTGACCACTGACCACGCTTTGGCCATTTCTCTTTAACGTTATGCTGGTCAGACACAGCTTGAAGTAGCTGTTTGCATTAAACTGCTTAGGGGCACTGAAGATGCTCTAGAATACAAAGATGCCACGGTGGGGCATGACATAACAGGAATGCTTCAGGACATCTTTCCCCTTCTTGAGGAGGATGAAAGCCAGGCTGGACACGTGGTTTAGTTGGAGCAAATATGGGATGCCTTTGTTCAGGCAACCACGTACCCCCGTGGGACTTTTGGTACAATCTGGGACTATTTTACATACTCTGTAGTATCACTTTGTCCCTAGGAGTCTCTTCAAGGCAATTCTCACTTCCTTATTCCTCAGGCTATAGATGACAGGGTTAAACATGGGGGTCACAATTGTGTAAAACAGGGCACGGTATTTGTTGGTGTCTAGAGAATCCCTTGACCTTCGCTTTAAGTAGATGACGTGGCCGAGCCATAGAAGAGTGTCACCACCCCGAGGTGGGAAGAGCAGGTAGAAAAGGCTTTGTGTCTGCCCAGAGCTGAAGGTATTTTCAGAATTGCCGTGATAATTTTAATGTAAGAAACAAGTATTAAGGAGAAGGGAAGGATTACAAATACCAGGATGATGGTGTACAGCATCACTTGGTTCCAGAAAGTGTCTGCACAGGCCAGTTCCAGCAGAGGGGGGACATCACAGAAAAAGTGATGAAGGTCATGGGATGCACAGAAGGGCAAAGTGAAGACCCGGTAGGTCTGTCCTACTTGCACTCGTACGACAGCCATCCACGACCCCACTACCAGTGTGATGCAGAGACCCCTGCTCATGAGGAGGGTATAGTGCAGGGGGTCACATATCGCTATGTAGCGGTCGTAGGCCATGGCAGCCAGCAGAAGGCATTCGATGCTGCCCAACAAAACCAGGAAATACAGCTGGGCAGCACAGCCAAGGAAGGAGATCCTGCCATCTTCCGTCAGGAAACCCACCAGCATCTTTGGCAGAGTGTCTGACATGTAGCAGATCTCCAGGAAGGACAAGTTCCTCAGGAAGAAATACATGGGGTTGTGGAGGCTTGAGTCCACCACGGTGATGAGCGCAATCAAGCTGTTCCCTGTGAGGACCACCAGGTAGATGACCAGGAATGCTGTGAAGCACAAGCCCTGCAGGCTGGAGTGGTCAGAAAACCCCAGAAGAACGAACCCAGATCCAACGGTGTGATTCCCCGAGCTTTTTCTTTGGGACATTTTCCCTATACAGAGCAATCCAAACAACAGGCTCTTAGAGGATGCTGATGGCCGGTCCACCATCACACACACTTCAAGCCTAGACAAAGACTACAAACATCAGCATACAGGTGACTGCAGGATTAGGCGAGCTTGACCAAGATCTACACGAATGTTTGGAAATCTAACATGGCTTGCTTCCTGCAGGGAGGTTTGTAAAGAGAGGAAAGAACCAAATCCTTGAGCCTGAATGACTGGGGTTTGTCATATGGGGAAAAGAAACTTGACTTTCTTTTTTAGAGGTGATTTTATTCAGGAGAATACCTGGTGATAGATGGGAAAAAAAAGGAAGAACAGGGATAAATACCAGCCCCTTTAAGAACAGTCTTGCTTACATTCCTTGTCCAGATCTTGTACGAGCTGCATTTAATGTAAGAACATTAAGAAGAAATAGGGTGAAAAGGAGGAACGGGATGAAAAAGGGGAAGACAAAGCAAGGCAAGGCATGACTTGATTCTTAGACCTTAGTGAGAGAGATTAATCCCAGCTCTCCTCACAGGTAAGAGCTCATCCCCTGACGCTGTGTCCACACACAAAGATCTGGGAGACTCTCTTAGGTCTGAATCATTAATTTTCACATGGTGAAGGGTGAGGTGAAGGGTGAATCCCATCAGAAGTAAACCAGACTTCTATCCCCAGTGAATCCAGTGACACTGATGCATCCACGGGACATTTTAACAAGACTGATAATCAGCAGTTTATGTGTAAATCACAAGTTTTCTGGGTGCTAAAAGACATTTTTATGTAAGCAATCAAACTGCTTCATGCAATTTTCAGTCATACCGAGAAGAAAGTGATTAAAAGTGGGTGATCTCCCCACAATCCCCACTTTTCCTGAACAGCTCAGGCTTTTATAACTTCTGATTGAGTCCTGAATAATTCAGCATTCCTAACTTGCTGCTCTGTCCCTTGGATTTCTGACAGCTTGCAAATCCAGCCGAGGGCCCATTGGCCCTGCTCCCACCCCTGCAATGCTTCCCAGCCCCCTGCAAGCCCTGGCAGGAGCAGAGCAGTGCTCTTGCTGCCTGGGGAACTGAGCCTTCCCTCTGCATTTCCCACCTTCCCAGGGCATGAAGACTTCTTGCTGGGCACACCTGAAGGATGGGAGCTACAAGCAAGCAGCACTGCAGTAGCAGGTGGTCCTCATAGTTTGATTCCTTCTCCAAGGTATTCCTGCCTTTTTCCTGTGACTTTTATGTATCTCAGAGAGGTGCCATTCAACATTTCCAAGATAACGTTAGGGTTTGCGTGAGGGAAAAGTCACTGTGATTCTTTTCTAATCTACCTCCTTATTGATATAAATGTACAGAGAAATGAAATACTTCTCTTTCTGAAAAAACTGTGAGATACCCACATTTATTTTAAATTAAGGCTTTAGCTCAGAACAACCATTTACATGCAGATTATCGACATACCAGCATTTCCTGCTTGTTTCAGAAGGTCCTCAAACACACAGCCAATTCTTTTCAACTCTCAGAGGTCTCAGTGCTTCCCAAGATCACAGGCAGAGCACAGTTCAGGCTAGCTTTGCTCCCGGCAGACTGCCAGAGCACTACTTACACGGTGACTATCTCACGGCAGCGTTTCTCCAGGCTGAAGGAAGCCCATTGCAGTGAGCCCAGCCAAGCTGGACAGATGTCTGCAGCTGCTTCTGGCGGTGTCTGTGCTGCCACACTCTCTCAGCATTTCAGGGCACGCCAAAGGGATTTACCACTGTCCGGAGATAAGAGGCAGGAACACGCTCCTCAGTCCGTGATGCTGCAGGAGGCGGCGGTGACCTCTTTTCCTCTCTGTCATTCCCCTGCAAACCAGCTGGGTATGGCTCTCTGGACACCTCTCTGTCACTTTCCCCTGGTTATAAGAGAGTTAGTGAGCAGCCTCAGGAGAGAAGGTGGGAATGCTGGTGCTGCCGCTGCTCCTCCCCAGGCACCCACGGCACCAGGAACAATTTCAGAAAGACTGTCAGAATCATGGGTGTCAGCCCGATTAGCGACGTCCAGCATAACTGTATGTCTTTAAAAAGTGGAGACACTGAGAAATGAAGTTTGGCTGCTCAAAGGAAAACGACTAAACTTGTGGAAGGGGGGAAAAAAAGCAAGGAAGCAGAAAATAAACCAATTCAATCTGGGTTTAACCTTACTGTGCAGCAACGGAAAAGGCTGCTCTGCACCTCCACTTCTCCGGGGTCCAACCTGTGCCTGTGCCCCGTGTCAGCCCCATGTTAGACCGAGTTGGCCCTGGGAGTTTGAACTCCAGCTCTTTGTGCTGTCTGCTTTCTGGCTCACCTCCAGAAAGGGCCTGGAGACAAAGCTTGTGTTTGAGATGTATGCATGAGAAGGAAAAAAGGACTGTGTCATGTCACTACACTGCAGATCTTTGTATTTGTGCAGATTAATTTCGCCCCAATGCCTGCAAACTGGTTGACTGATTCTTATCACAGTTGCCTTGGGTGGCTTTGTAGCCAATAGCAAAAGTAACCCCTTCCAGAGGAAAGTATCTCCTGCCACTGTGTGAGGTTAATGCACTCCCTGATTTCTCTGAAACCCTACATATAACTCAACAGCCTCCAGTCTGTCCTTTTGGGTTACCCCACAAAGTCAGGATTCAGACAATAATATCATCTCTCACCAGGACCAAAAGACTGAACAGTCAGAAAGGCTACGAAGAACCTGTGCTGTGGCTCGGAGCAACCAGGCACTGCAGGGTAATTTCCTCCCCTCAGAGCTGTAGGATTGTAAATATGGCGAGAGATGGGGGTCAGCAGAGCTACTCCAAGAGGTCACTGCAGGAGTAACAGGCCATCCGCAGCCCAGATATCTCGGTGACTAAGCTCTTGTTAGAGTCAACGGAGAAACAATGAACACAGTCTATGAGACCTGAAAAACAGTTCATCTGACCCAAGAGTCTGACTTGGGTGACACGCAGTGGTGCCTACAGCCTCCAAATCGTGAGGAAGCAGAAGGCAACTGCTCAGGCCTTGAGCCAGCACTGACAAGGTGGTATCAGTGCCCTCGTCTGTCCATCCCTGTCGTGCTCCCACTATGCCCCAGGTCGTTTCCTTTCTGATGCACTTCCCATGGTAATCATTGCCTGATACAACATCACAGATGTCATTCCACAGGTGCTGTGGACCTTGCAAGATGCTTTAGGATAACTGTTAGGTCAGGGTTAGTTAAGGTTCACGTTCAGGTTTAAATTAGAGCTAGAGTTAGACTGGTTTAGGGTTAGATTTCAATTAGGTTGGGGTTAGTGTTTGATTAGGGTAAGGTTAAGGTTAGAGTTAGGGTTAGGGTTAGGATTAGAGTTGAGGGTTATGATTAAGGTTGGGGTAGGGCTAGGGTCAGGTAATTGTTAGGGTAAGGTTTAAGATAAAGTCAGGGTTATGTTTAGTGTAGGGTTAGGCTGCGATTAGGGTAGGGTTGGGTTAGGGTTAGACACCTGCTGGACAGCAGGCATCCTGCTGTGCTCCCCTTCCCGTGAGTGTCAGGGTCATTAATGTCCCCAGTAACACCTGGGGTCATGGATCTGAAGACTTCCATGGCTCACTTCAGTAAGCCTTTCTCCACTTCCTTACCCTGGTTGTAGGTTCTTCGTCCCCCACCAGGATGGTGGGCCACTAACAGGCCTCTCCTCTGATCCCCACCCACAGGGCTCACCCAGCCTGTTGCACATCCCATAGAGGAGCTCCATACATCCAACAAGATCCTGCACACAGAGGGCATCTCTCTCCTCGTCTTCCTGGCCTGTCTCTCCTGAAAAGCCCGTATGCACCATTGCAGCTCCACAGCAGTGTGAGCTGTCCCACCACACCTCACCATTTATTCCATCAACATCAAAACTCCATGATGGCACATGGGACTCCAGCTCCTCCTGTCTGTGCCCCAGGCTGAGGGCGTTGGTGCACGTCTGGGCTGCAGCACCTCGGCTGTGGCACCGGGGCCAAGCTCAGACTTGTTACGGGCACACCTGGTACCAAGTGCCCAAGACCCAATGCGTGCAAATGCTGTGCTTGAGACCAGAGACATGCTGGAGGGGATGGCAGATGGCAATGTGAAGGCACCAAAAGAGGAAACCCTGCTGCCCACAAGGCCAGAAAAGCAGGGCTGGGCTCTGTAGCCCTGGCAGGAGAATGCTTTGCTGTCTGTGCTGTTGCTGATGCTCCTGAAGGCCTGTGGTGGAGATGAAGCTGATCTCCAGGAGGACAAGATGCTGCTGAATATGTCCTTGTCTTTGGACATGCTGTGATCCAGGGACGCTGTGACAATCATTCACCTGTTCCTTGATTGTATCATCAAGGGACTCAGCAAAGGATTGTTGAAAGAAGCACCAGCAGAGTTTGGGAGGAACCAAGCGATTTGAGCCCCCAGTGGGATGGGCTTCCTGTTCGTGAACCGCGCTGCATCAGCTGAGGGGTCAGACGGTGCCTCACTGCAGTGGCGGGATTCAGTCGCTGGCCAACAGAAACAGAACCTGCCTGAGATGCCACCTAGGCTTGCACAAAGGAACCAAATCTGCCTGCAGTGCTCTCTGGGGTGTCTGTCACACATCCACTCTGAACGGGAATGGCTTTCCTGTAGGTCCTGTGCGGTCCCTGCCAGCCACGTGCAGTTGTGCTGGAGAGCGCTGGCATCTCATGGAGCACTACAGGCCTGTGTTGGGCCATTGAGCAGCTGCCCTGCATCAGGTTAAGCAATGGGGGGATGTCCATGAGACAAGTGCCATTACAGTGGCTGGAGGTCTAGGAAATAGAGCTGATGGAGAAGAGCAAGAGAGGGACTGAGCTCCACTTGGGGAGCTGACTACCTCTGCAGGCTGCTGTGGAGATAAGGAATAGGGAAGGTTTCAGTTGTCCTAAACGGAAACCTCTGCTGTCGTTTCCGTCTACCAAAGGAATTCCCCACCAGGCTCCAAGATGATGCCCCAGATGCTGCCTTGTCCCTCAGCATTGCTCCACTAGAGCTTGCAGCCACCTGCACATATCTTGGACAAACTCTGGTGTCACCTCAAATGTCACCAGGTGTTCCCACCTGAACAGCTCCCTCAATCTCCATTAATTAGGAGGGGAGCTGAGACAAGCAGCTCACATGCAGGTGCCTTTTTGTGCTCATGTGAACTGAGGCCAGAGGACTCCCACCTCCTGTGGGTTTGTGGTGTGCAGGAGCTGGAGCTGAGTCTTCTTCTAGCCCCAGGAATTCAAACCCAGGATGGGATGCCTCGAATGCCTCAGCTGGATCCCTTACCTCAGTAGGGGTAAAGGAGATCCCTCCCTGTCACTGTCTGGGTGTCCTGTCTATCAATGGGACAAGGAAAGGCAATTCTCATGCCTGACTCTGTCTCTCACAGGAGAAATGCCACAGCTGGAAAGAAGTGTCTGTCCCCAGCTGAGGGAGAGAACATCAGGGATTGCTTCAGGCTGTTTCCCAGCAGGTTCCCCTGGAGCCCCAGGGACACCTGGAGGGAGCCCCGAGGGGGCAGAGAAAGTGCTGCCTTGGGCTGGTCCTCTGCTGCTGAGCTGGGCCAGGCTCCTGGGACGGAGGGAGCTGATGGCAAGTGGGCAGCGCTGCAGAGAGCCAGCTCTGCCCAGGAGCAGCTCCTCTGCAAAGCGCAGCAGGGCTGAGGGCACTGCCTGCAGGCCCCGAGGGGAGAGGAGCGAGGCAGAGAGAGCTTAAAGGCAGATGGGGTTGGGAGGACAGGGGAGAGCTCACTTGGAGAAAAATCTTCACAGCCCTTAACAGGGTAAGTCTCTGGCTGTAGGGATCTCCTAAAGCTGGTACATCCCACAGTTTACAGGGTCTGTCAGGATGTCTCTCACAGTATCGCTGCTGCAGAGGAGAAGAACATGCTCCAGAGCCAGGCTTCCCTGCTGCCCTGTCAGAGGGACAGGGCATGACAGCTGCCTTGTCCCAGGGACGGCTGCAGGGTGTGAAGGTGGGTGTGCAGGGAGGGGTGCCCAGGGCTGTCCTTCAGAGCAGGGTCCCTGCGCCCCAGGGGCTGTGTGCTGGGGCAGGGACTCTGCCGCCTGCCAGGGTCAGCACTCAGCCTGCCCGGGAGCTCCCCACGGCGCTGTGGGGAGAAGCTGTGGGTGGAAGGAGGGACCCCTGGCAGGGCAAGGCAGAGTCCTTCTGCTGTCAGGAGAGTGCTGCGTGGGTCAGGGCTGCTCACAGCTCCCCTTCACCGCCAGAATATTTCCTAAGGGATGTTTGAAGGAGAAGGTCATGGCAGGGATCACCATAAAGATGATGAAGCTTTCCTGAATGTGTGTTTTCATTTTCCTATTTGGGGTGGGGGAGCAGTGGAAAAGGGAGAAGCGGAAAAGGAGCTGTCAGCTTTGAAGAAGTCACTGAGACTGCTGAGCTGCAACTTGGAGTGATCAGTAAGTCTTATAGGAGCCTCCGAAAGTGCCTTCAGCCACTCCTCTGCTTACAGACAGCACCAGCATCACCTTTAGGGGACCCATCAGGGTCTTTGTGACCTGCCCTTTTCCACCTGCAAACAGGGACATGTGCCCAGCCAGGGCCCTGCAAACAGGCAGGTTTCTGTAGGGCCGGGGTCAGTGCACAGAGGTTGCGATGGGGTCTCTGAGCACCAACAGGGAAAGACCTGGCACAGGGATACACCTCCCAGGAGGAAAATCTCCAGGCAGCAGGGATATGATCTGGGAATGAGAGGAAACAAACAAAAATGTTATGGGAGGGAAAATACCAAAAACTCCCTATCATTCCCTCCAATTCCGACCCCTTCCTCTGAGCAAGCCCCCTCGCCTCCTCTCCCCCCCAGCAAAGCCTCTGCCCTCAGGGCCGTGGGCTCCAAGGCGTGAACCCCCTCCTCTGCGGCCAGAGCTCCAGCAGAGCCGTGGGGCAGCTCTCCAGCCACGGGCCCCGTTCCCTCTGCAGAGCACAGGGACTGAGAGCAGCCGCCCGGCAATGTTGGTGCCTGGGAGGCGGCGTGCCCAGCTGGGTAAGGGGAACGCTGTCCCGAGCGCCCGGCTGCCTCTGCCCTGGCCTCTCGCAGCCCCACCCTCACTGGTATTTGCCTTCTTTCTCCACGGGTCTGTGTTACTGTTATTGCTATTTGCTTCTTGCTGTCAGGCTCTCTGGGGATGGGAGTTTCAGCTGCAGAGTCACACACTGATCTTGTGTGTTGTCTCATGCAGGTGTGTCTTGCAGGACTCACTGTGTATTTCCTGAGTGCAGCAGAAATTCTGAGATATCTGGTATTGAAGAACACACTGCAGGTAAGACAGAAAGAAATTTTAAGAATAACCTCTGAAACTGCCTTCTGCCATCCTGGTTCCTTACACAGGGAGTGCAGATGCTGATAGGCCATTCTGCATTAGGGGTGATTTCATATGACATTCAAACACCAGCACTGGCCCCTGTCCGCACCGTGCCCATGAACCCACTGCTGCAGAGCAGGGCTGACTCCTTGGCAGCCAGCGGGCAGAGGCCCTGCTCCTCACGGCACACTCGGCCAGCACCAACCAGACTCCAGCCACGGAGCTGATGGACAGTCTGGAGAATGTCAAGGGCATGCACAGCAGGGGAGGGTCTATGAGAAACAGCTTTTTTTCTTTTTCTTTGAACTTCTGTAACTTATCACTGTCTTTTCCTCCTTGGATAGTGCCAATGCCCAGAGGCAGCAAATGTCCAACAGCAGCTCCATCACACAGTTCCTCCTTCTGGCATTCGCAGACACACAGGAGCTGCAGCTCTTGCACTTCTGGCTCTTCCTGGGCATCTACCTGGCTGCCCTGCTGGGCAATGGCCTCATCATCACTGCCGTAGCCTGTGACCACCGCCTCCACACCCCCATGTACTTCTTCCTCCTCAACCTCTCCCTCCTCGACCTGGGATCCATTTCTACTACTCTCCCCAAATCCGTGGCTAATTCCCTGTGGGACACCAGGACCATCTCCTACTCGGGATGTGCTGCCCAAGTCTTTCTGTTTGTCTTCTTGCTTGGATCAGAGTCTGCCCTTCTCACTGTCATGGCCTACGACCGCTACGTTGCCATCTGCCAACCCCTGCACTACGGGACCCTCCTGGGCAGCAGAGCTTGTGCCCACATGGCAGCAGCTGCCTGGGGCAGTGGGTTTCTCAATGCTGTGCTGCACATGGCCAATACATTTTCAATCCCCCTCTGCCAAGGCAATGCCCTGGACAGTTCTTCTGTGAAATCCCCCACATCCTCAAGCTCTCCTGCTCAGACTCAGACTACCTCAGGGAAGTTGGGCTTCTTGTGGTTAGTGCCTGTTTTGCATTTGGGTGTTTTGTGTTCATTGTGGTGTCCTACGTGCAGATCTTCAGGGCCATGCTGAGGATCCCCTCTGAGCAGGGACGCCACAAAGCCTTTTCCATGTGCCTCCCTCACCTGGCCGTGGTCTCCCTGTTTATCAGCAGTGGCTTGTTTGCCTTCCTGAAGCCCCCCTCCATCTCTTCCCCAGCCTTGGATCTCTTAGTGGCCGTTCTTTACTTAGTTGTGCCTCCAGCACTGAACCCCCTCATCTACAGCATGAGGAACCAGGAGCTCAAAAAACACACTAAAGAGGCTGATGCAGTAACTTTTCTGGCAGCAGCAGCAAGAAGCTACCCATGTATCTTCGCAAGTGATTTCCAACTCATCTTGGGAACTTCCAGTTCTTTGGGCACTTTATCTGTGATAATTCTGTTTTTCCAGGAGTGTCTTCAGCCACTCATCTTCCCCAGAGGCATGAACCCAGCCCCTCTGACCCAGAGGTCTTTGTACATGTGTCTGGCACGATGGTACAGCTGATGTCTTGCGCCACATCTCTGTAATAAAAGGGGATTTTCTCAGTGCTGGTGTCTGGAGGTTGGGCTCTTCTTCCAAAGCTGAGGTCAGGAACAGGCTGAAGTAATTGCCCCTGTGAGCATGCTGCTGTGCTTGGATTCTCCATAGGCTGAGGGCAGGAGGGCGTGGGGCGATGTGTTAGGGAATGGGCTTGTGCTGAGCCTTGATGTGTGGGTGCCCAGTGCCACTGGAAATGATGGATGATCCACAGGGATCTGCCTGGGACCGTCTCCCTGTGCCTTTCAGGCACCACAGCCCTGCAGAGCAGCACTGCCAGCTCAGGGCCCTACAGGGAACGTGGGGAGGGGGCAGGAGTGGTCGGCCAGGCCGGCACAGAAATGCTCCCCTGGGGAAAGGCTCTCTGGGGGTTGGGATGTCCCTGGAGAAGAGCAAAGGAGCAACTCTGAGCTTCGAGGGGAGAACAAATGACACAAAGAAACCTATTTCTGCACACAGGAGATCGGGGCAGGCTGCTGTGTTGCAGGGGCAGCTGGAGCTGCCTGAGTGCCTCGGGCTCAGCGCCTGTGTTGGGGGACCTGCCAGCCCTGCTCAGCATCTCTGCTGGCCCAGGCCCCAGCAGACCCCAGAGAAGGGCTGTCTGCGAAGCCCCGCGGGTGTCCTGTTGCGGCTAGGATAGGGTTAATTTTCACCAAAGCTGGCCGGGGTCTATCCTATACCATGTGACCGTCACACTCACTATTTAGAGGGGGTCGACCGGAGGGGCGGGCATTGCTGCTCGGGAGTGGGCTGGGTGTCCAGGCATGGAGCGACCTGTATGGGAAGCACCGCTAAGTACACGCTGTTGTTGTTATTGTTGGGGTTTCTCGTTTGTTTGTTCTCTTTCCCTTTGTTGTTCGGTTAAACTGTTGTTGTTAACCCATGAGTTTTGCCTTTCCTTGTCCCGATTCTCTCCCTGTCCCACCGGGAGGGGGGGGAGGTGAGCGAGTGACCTCGTGGCTCAGCCTCTGGCTGGGGCTAAACCACGACAAGGGGGGACACAGCTGGGGCAAAGTGCAGGTTCTGCAAAAGTAGGAGGGTTGTGGGGGGACAGTGAACTGAGAGCTGTCCTTGGGATCGTCATGGGGGAACTTCCCTCCCCTCCCCAAATGTGCCCTTACCCACGCTGTGCCTGCACAGGGGGGCTGTGGGACCATGCGTGGGGCAGTAGGGCTGGGCCAGCACAGGCCCAGGGCACTGACCAGGGCCATGAAACAGGTGGCAGGAGGTGACAGCAAGGACAGGCTAGAACAAGGAATTTCTCTCTGTATTGCCTTGTTATAGAGGCATGTGTGAAGGAAAGGGAAAGCTCCCCTTGAGATGCTGGTTGCAAGGACAGTCAAGAGGAAAAAGAGTTTGATCAGTGTGTTACGGACCAAGACTGAATAAGGAAACTGCAGGGTGGCTGCTGCATGGGGAGGGTGATTTAATAACAGGTGGGTGTGAGGGACTCAATGCCTTCTTTGCACAAGTCTACTGAAAAGGTCTCCAGGCCTCTGTGCTGAGGGAAAGGGTCCAAGGAGGAGGATAGCACATATTGGCAAAGGTCCTAGAATCATAGAATCACAGAATCATTTGGTTGGAAGAGACCTCCAAGATTATTGAGTCCAGTCGTTAACCTATCACTACCAAGTCCACCACTAAACCATGTCTTGGCAGGCAGGGAGCTGGACAGGGAGGCAGCCGTGTGCCCTGGCAGCAAGGGAGGACAGGAACACCCTGGCCTGTGCGACCAGGATTGAGGGAGGGGATTGTGCAGGTTACTGCATGTCCAGATTTCAGATCCCAATACAGGAAAGATGTTGGCAAGCTGGAGTGGCTTTAGCAAAGGGCCCCCAGAATGGTCAGAGGCTGAGGACTTTGCCTCCAAGAAGAGGCTGAGGGAGCTGGGCTTGTCCCGGCCTATAGAAAGAAAGATCCTGGGGAAAGCATGTACCAGCATGGCACTGTTCCCAGGAAGTCTAAGTCGGGCTCATGTCTGTGGTACAAGACACAAGGAGAAGAGGCAATGGCTGAAACAAAGGAGGGTGAGGGTACAGACAGGGAGAAACATTTCCAGCATGAGGACATTCAAATGGTGGGAGCTGTTTTTGAGGGAGTGTGCACTGGCTTCCACCCCAGCAAGTGACCAAAACTTATTCAGATAAAGCCTGAGTAATCTGGTCTGGCTCTGCGTGGAACAGGAGGTTGGTCAAGACACCTCCTGAGGTCCCTTCCAGCCTGACTGATGCTGTCCTTCCTTCCCTTCCTGTTTGCAAATGAGGGAAAGCTCTCATGGTTCTCCCGACCACAGAATTAATTCACATCAGTGTGCAGGGGCTGCAAATAGCCCTGACCACACCATTTGCTTCTCTTTTTATTCCCCCACCCAAGATCTTCTCTGTTGCTGTCCTACAACCCTCCAAAAAGAACAGCCTAACCTGTTAATCCTTTCCCCACTGACATGCGTTTCTTGTTTTCTACTCTCTTTGGGCATTTCCGAGATGGTTACTGGGGTATTTTCCACCTTGGGTAGCAACTCCATTGAGCACATCATTCTCTTTCATTACCTGCAGTGTCCTGCAATTCCCATATTCTTCTCTTGCTTGAGGCACTGGCCCACAAACCTGAAATGCTGCCATGTTGGATTTTCAGTCCAGAAGGACCTTGACCCACTTGTGGAGTTGGCCAAAAAAAACCTCCAGAAGTTTTACAAGGGCAAGGGTTGAAGGTCTGCTGGGGCAATAACCTTGTGCATTGGGACAGGCTGTGACCTGAGGGGCTGAGGAGTTCCCTGGGGAGAAGGGCATGGGGGTTAGGATGGATGCCAGAGGAGCCAGTGGGTTTCCCATTGTGAAAAGAGGATGGAGAAACTGGAGAAAGTCCAGAGGAAGTCTGTCATGGTGGGTTTTGGGGCCTGAAGATCATGTGCTGTGTGGAATCGCAGAATGACGGGGGTTGGAAGGGGCCTCTGGAGATCATCCAGTCCAACCCCCTGCCAGAGCAGGGTCACCCAGCGCAGGCTGCACAGGGCCACATCCAGGTGGGTTTTGAATCTCTCCAGAGAAGGAGACTCCACACCCTCCCTGGGCAGCCTGTGCCAGGGCTCTGGCACCCTCACAGTGAAGTTTTTCCTCATGTTCAGATGGAACTTCCCGTGTTCCAGTTTGTGCCCGTCGCCCCTTGTCCTGTCGCTGGGCACCACTGAAAAGAGTCTGGCCCAATCCTCTTGACACCCGCTCTTGAGATATTGATAAGCGTTGATGAGGTCCCGTCTCAGTCTTCTCTTCCTCAGGCTGAACAGCCCCAGCTCCCTCAGCCTTTCCCCACAGGAGAGATGCTCCGGTCCTTTAATCATCTTTGTACCCTCCACTGGACTCTCTCCAGTAGTTCCTCGTCCTTCTAGAACTGGGGAGCCCAGAACTGGACACAGGACTCCAGATGGGGCCTCACTAGGGCAGAGTAGAGCGGGAGGATAACTTCCAGAATGAGCTGTTCCATCACCTTGCCAGGGATGGAGGTGAGGCTGACTGGCCTGTAGTTTTCCCAGCTCCTCCTTCTTGCCCTTCTTGAATTCTGGAGTGACATTGGCTTTCCTCCAGTCCTCAGGCACCTCTCCCGTTCTCCATGATTTTTCAAAGATGATGGAGAGTGGCTTGGCAATGACCTCTGCCAGCTCCCTCAGCACTTGTGGGTGCATCCCAGTGGGGCCCATGGATTTGTGGGTGTCCAGTTTGTCCAACTGATCTCTAACCCAATCCTCCTCAATGAAAGGAGGGCCATGCTTTCTCCCTGCTTCCTCTCTTACCTCCAGGGTCTGGGATTCCTGGGGGCCAGCCTTGGCAGTAAAGACCGAAGCAAAGGCGGCATTCAGTAACTCTGCCTTCTCTGCATCCTTCGTGACCAGGGCACCCACCTCATCCAGCAGAGGGCCCACGTTTTCCCTAGTCTTCCATTTGTTACTGATGTATTTGAAAAAGCCCTTCTTATTGCCCTTGATGTCCCTTGCCAGATTAAATTCGAGGTGGACCTTAGCCTTCCTTGTAGCATCCCTGCTATATTTAAATTTGTTTTGATTGAGATCCCACCAGCTGGCCTCAGTCCTTGCTCCAGTGTTTTGCTCTGAAAGATTTCTTAAAACCCCAGCTCTCTCAATCTTTCTTTGTTCATAATGTGCTCCAGGCCCCAACCATCCTTCTGGCCTCTGCAGGACTCGTTCCACTCTGTCAGGGTCTTCCTTGTGTTGGGGAGCCCCATATTGGAAGCAGCAGTCCTGGTGTGGTCCTGTGGTGGGTTAACTTTGACCAGCAGACAGACACCAAGCCGGCTGCTCAGTCACAACCCCAACTCAACAGGACAAAGGGAGAAAATAAGATGGAGTAGCTCATGGGTCAACATAAAGACAGGGAAATCACTTACTAATTAATGTCACGGGCAAAGAAGATGTGACTTGGGGAAGATCAATTTTTATTGCCAATTAAAATAGATTTGGATAGTGAGAAACTATGACAAACATATTAAAGACCATTTCCCCACCCTGCTCCTTTTTCCCAGGCTCAAATTACTCCTTCATTCCCAACTCTTCTACCCACCCCAAACCTGAGAGGTGCAGGGGGATGGGAAATGGGAAGGTTCGGTCTGTACGTAAAAGTTCAACTCTGCCACACCTTCCTCACACTTCTCCCCTGCTCCAGCCTGGGTCCTCTCCATGGGATGCCACCGTATTTGTTGTCAAGGCTATGTGTTTTCATTTCATTCTGTCTTACTTTTCTTTATTCTCACAGAATCATGGAAATATTGAGGTTGGAAGGACCTCTGGAAATCATCTAGTCCAACCCCCTAGCTGAGGCAGGGTCAGCTAGAGCAGGTTGCTCAGGACCTTGTCTAGGTGGGTGGATGGAGACTCTACAACCTCTTTGGGCAAGCTGTTCCAGTGTTTGACTATCCTGACAATCAAAAACTGTTTTCTTGGTTTCAGGTGGAATTTCATGGGTTTTTTTAGCTTTGTCCATCACCCCTTGTCTTGTCACTGGGAACTACTGAGAAGAGTTAGGCTCCCTGGGCTTCATGCTCTCCCATCAGGTATTTATACACACTAATAAGATCCCTCCAAGCCTTTGCTTCTCCAGACTGAACAGTCCCAGATCTCTCAGCCTTCCCTCCTATGAAAGATGCTCCAGTCCATTAAACCAGCTTTGTGGTCCTTGGCTGCACTTGCTTGAGTAGGTCAACTTGTTTCTTGCACTGGGGAGCCCAGCACTGGACACAGCACCCCAGATGTGGCCTCACCAGTGCTGAGTAGAGGGGAAGGGTCCCCTCCCTCCATCTGCCAGCAGTGCTTTTCCTGATGCAGCCCAGGAGGCTGTTGGCCTTTGCCGCAGGGGTGCATTGATGGCTCATGCTCACCTGCTTGTCCTCCAGGACTGCTGAGGCCGCACCTTGAATGCTGTGTTCAGTTTTGAGCCCCTCACTCCAAGACAGACATTGAGGTGCTGGAGCGTGTCCAGGGATGGGTAGCGAAGCTGGGGAAGGGTCTAGAAACAAGTCTTATGAGGAGCAGCTGAGGGACCTGGGATTGTTTAGTCTGGAGAAGAGGAGGCTGAGGGGAGACCTTATCACTCTCTACAACTCCCTGAAAGGAGGTTGGAGCCAGGTGGGGTCGGTCTCTTCTCCCAAGGAACAGGCGATAGGACAAGAGGAAATGGCCTCAGGTTGCGCCAGGGGAGGTTTAGATTGGATATTAGGAAACATTTCTTCCCTGAAAGGGCTGTCAGGCCCGGCACAGGCTGCCCAGGGCAGTGGTGGAGTCACCATCCTTGGAGGAT